>JAQZBX010014041.1:0-39083 GCA_029593785.1 Cabassous unicinctus | reverse complement strand
AAAAAAAAAAAAGATCAACTTCCTAAGGTAGCTCTCTTTTATCATTAGAAAAATATCTATATCATATAATATGCATATATAATAGCTATTTCTCTATATTAATCCAATGTTTGAAATCATCTAAAAGTGAAAAATAAATTAATAGCTTCATCAAACTTTTCTAACAACCTTCAAGGGTTTCTGGTGACTTTGTACTTCTGAACTCTGTGAAAAGGTGGTAAGAAAAACAACTAAGATCTGAAACAATCCAGTGTTTATGAACAAAAATTAACTGATTTTTAAATGAAATATTTAATGAAGTATAACTCTTTAGCAACAATTGCAATTTTACAATCAATACTTTTCTTTCAGTTTTCCCATTAAGAATTGAAAGCAACAAAATAAATGGCCCCAGGGAATCTCACCAGGGAGACTGAAATCATTCTCATGGGGGTTTCGAACCATCCGGAGCACCAGATTCCTCTTTTCCTTGTTTGCATGGTGACCTATGGTCTAACTTTGGGTGGGAATCTGGGTATTATCATCCTCACCAGTGCTTTTGGCCTTAAGCTCCTCTGAGCTTTTTCCTAAAATACTTGACTATGTTAAGCTTGACAATTCTGCTGCCATTGCCACAAAAATACAGGTCAATTTCTTGGTTAAGAAGAAAACCATCTCTTATTTATGGTTGTGCAGACCAGTTGGGTGGATTCTAGGTTTTCATTCCAACTGTAATGGCCTATGGCTCCTATATGATTATTGCAAACCCTTGCTCTCCATGGTGGTTGTGTCCCTGTAGATGTGTCTCCTGCTAGCATTCCTTAAGTACCTTCTCAATTTGACCACCACAATGACTGTCTCCTCTTGTGTGTTCTCTGTGTCATACTGCTCTTCCAGCTCTTCCAGTTTAATCAACCATTTTTATTGTGATATTGTCCCTCTGTTAGCATTACCTTGTTCTGATACCTATATTCCAGAAGCAGCAATGTTTACCTTTTCAGAGACTAATTTTTTCTTTTCCATGATCATTGTTCTGATATCCCACTTCCAGATTGTCCTCACCATTTTGAGAACATGTTCATCAGAGGGGAGACAAAAATCCTTTTCTACCTGTGCTGCATACATGATTGCTGTCACTGTGCTCTGTGATGCTTTTTTTAAATGTATTTGCAAGCAAGTAATAATCACTCATTAGATACTAATAAAATGACCACAATCTTTTAAACCTTAGAGATACTGATGCTGAGTTCTCTAATTTACAGGCTAAGGAACAAGAATGTGAAGTTCACGCAGAAGAGATGCCTGAATAAACCAAGCCACTCTTTCAAACTAATGCAAATTTACAACTACAACCGTCTTTATTTAAAGGTTTTAAGTTTGCTCCTGAAAATCCTGCTACTGAATGAAAAGGTAATAAACAGCACATTTACCTTAATTTATTATGTTTTATTTTTGTATTTACTTTATTAAAGTAGTTACTAAGTTTTAGTTCTTTTATTGTAGTAACACATATACATTTGAAACATAAAATTTGATATTTTAAACATTATTATATGTACAATTCAGTGACATCAATTACTTTTAAAACATTGTGCTATCGGCATCACCTTCCATTATTAAAACATTTTCATCACCCAAAATAAAAACTCTTACCTATTAATAAATAACTCCCCATTCTCCCTCTCCCCAGTCCCTGTAATCTAATCTACTTTCTGTCTCTATGGATTGGATTCTTGAGTTGTCTCTACTTTGGTTTATTTTAATGGGAAAAATCTAATGCATTTTCTTCCAACCCAAAATACCCAACCTATTGCTCCAGATGTAAAAATGTGTCAATTGTAAAATTAAAATTAATGTATGTAATAAACAATAACTTCAAAGTAAATAAATACATCTGACATAATAGTGAATAATTTCTAAACAAGGAAGAGATAGCAAGGTCATCTTCTTTTCCATTCAGATCTTGAGTTTGTTGATTAAAATTCTTTATTTTTATTTTTTATTGCACCATTTTCTCATCAATTTTACAGTTTTTTGCAGGCCTATTGTTATCTTGCACTGAAAAATAGAATTTTAGGGGAAAATAAAAACTAAATACAAGAGTGTTTCAAAATAATTGGAAATAGGACAAATGGCACATTTTGAGAAACCACATAAAAAGTTCGTAACTTTCATCCCTCTTATTCAGTCCATGTTCACAAAACAAAGTGTTTATGTTTATACAAATATTACATTCAGTTAAATTTTTCCCATATGTTTTTATGCTGGAGACTGTTCTATAATATTGCCTTCGTTTTAAAACCATAACATCAAATAGACTTTTGCTGATATTTTTATTTAGAGTGCTCAGGGTTGAAAATGTCAGGAAAAAAATGGCAATTATCTTAAAAGTGGCACCATTTATGATAGACAAGTGAAACATCTATGTACATGTAAAATGTTTTTATCATGATTTGAATTGAGGAATAGTAGACATGACATGCTAAGTGAAGGACAGAGTCTAGAAATTTAATAAAGGATATTCATAGCATTTCTGGGCAGGTCAGAAATAAGCTGAAACAGACTTGTGAGTCTCAGATCAGTGAGTGTATTTCTAATATTTGTCATTAATAAAGAGAATTCTGAAAGCAGAAAAACCAAAATATATATGATGGATTTTTCTGGGTTCAGGACACAAAGTGGGCAATAATATGATTACATTAGCCTTTATGGTTTTATGTTATTGATTTTTGTGATTCCTTTATTTTAACTTATTATGAACATGTTTGGCTTCATCAGTCAATATATTTACAGTTACAGAAATATATTTCCATAGCAATAACATGATTTTTTTGAATTTGGCTAGGTGAACAGAATTGGAGCAATATGCCTAAACTCGGCTTGCAGTATTACCAATTCTATACAGTTTATTAAATGAGTTAAAGTCAGGAAAGTAAACTAGCATTTATTTTATTTTAATTTGGTTTACCAATGTTTCTTCTAAAATTAATTATTCAGCCCATGTCCTAGTTTCTTATTGCTACTAAAACAAGTTACCACAAATTTATTGGTTTAAATCAATATAAAATTATCTGACAAACTAGAGGAAAGAAATCTAAAATGGTTTTTGGTGCACTTAATATCACGGTGTCAGGAAGCTGAATTCCTTCAATTTCAAGTTCCAAAAGTTTCCCCTATTACATCTCTTTTTCCCTCTCCCTGCCTTCAGCACCTCCAATGGCTACTGTCTACACATCAAAGATATAATTTCTTCCATTGCTAGAATCACAATAAGTCTATAGTTGAATACCAGTAAGTCCACTCTAGTCCATATTTTATTCCCTAATCCTGAGGATTCTAGGATGGTGATGCCCACTCCACTAATTGAGAGGGGACTTCGATCCCATATGGCTGATAGATGGGACTCTCTTGCTTGCAGTTGTAGACTCTTGTGGTACCTTGTTATGGTGGTTGTCCATAATCACCTCCTTGTTTGTTGTCCTGGGTGAGTCCAATGATATTGCAATGACAGATACAAGCCATTATATATCCTGCCATAACCTACAGTATTGAGTGGGAGAGAGTGTAAACTACAATGTAAACTATAATCCATGCTTAGTGGCAGTGCTCCAAAATGTGTTCATCAATTGCAATGAATATACCACACTAATGAAAAATGTTGATAGTGTGGGGAAAAGTAGGAGGTGTGGAGAGTGGGGCATATGGGAATCCTTTATATTTCATATATAACATTTTATGTAATCTAAGTATCTTTTAGAAAAAATAAAAAATATATTAAAAAAAAAAGGTAGAATCTGTTTCCTTGCCTTTTCCAGCTTCTATAGAATGTCCTTATTCCTTGGCTTGTGGACGCCTTCAAGCGAGCAAACCCATCACTCCAACCTGCTTCTGTCAGCACATCTCCTGTACCTCTGATACCCTTGGTTCTTTATTTCTCTTTGTAAAATCCTTTGTGATTATATTATACATAACCAGAAATCCAGGATAATCACCCCATCTCAAGATCCCTATGTAATTTCATCAACAAAGTTCATTTTTCCACGAAATGTAACAAGCTCACACATTATGGGAACTAACATTGAGACATTTTTAGGAGGGTGGGCAGTATTCTGCCTATTACTTCTATACTGGCATATTTTTTTTGGAAATGAGCCTTCTGAAATCTTGCAATCCTCTCATCTACTGGTGTTCAATATAATAATCCTATAAAAGTTTACACATTATACCCATTCCACATTACTAAGCTGCAATATTTTTTTTTTCCTTTTAAAGATTTATTTATTTATTTATTTATCCCCCCCTTGCTGCTTGTGTTTGCTGTGTCCATTTTCTGTGTCTGCTTATCTCCCCCTTGCTGTGAGGTCTTGCTGCATCAGCCCACTGCGCCGCGCGGGCTGGCCTGCCCTCACAAGGAGGCCCGGGAAGTGAACCCGGGGCCTCCCATATGGTAAACGGGAGCTCTATCGATTGAGCCACACCTGCTTCCCTGTAATATTTTTTTAATCAAACTATGCATGTAATCCTTTTTAAATAAAAGTTGAACAAAAAGGATTTGGCTAAAAGATCCTATAAGTACATTCACATATCACTTTATATACTGTCATTAAGAAGTGATGAACCTACTCAATAAACTAAACAGAGAAATCAGCAAAGCACATGATTCCAATGAAATAAGATAATAAAAAAAGAATTTATCTGCCAGCTATGATCTTCTACTGGTCAAAGTAAATCTAGTAGGATGAAACTTTCCCTGCAATTCCATTTTTTGCATATCTGGTATCTAAAGATTTCTATGGCATTTTGTGTCTATTTGGCAAAACCTTGACAGTGGTTAAGGAAATAGGAAAGGCAAGGCACAATTATAAAAAAATTACTGTCTGGGGTCACCTATGAAACGTAGGAAAGACCTGAAACAGCAACTACAGGGACCCCTCAATCTGTAGCTGAAACTATTATGAAAATTATATCTAAATAATTTTTGATTCAATATCATATCTATCTCTCTGAAATTTCACATATCTCAGCTCCAGATATCTGCATTTCCATAAGCTTTTGAGCAAAGTAATTTATATCATAACATGGGGCCTCTTTATTCTAAGAGTAATATAACCACTCCACCACAAAATAATTCTCCACTTAAACCTTCAAAGTCTATATTCCACTAGTCTTATGTCATTCTACTTGCTCCTTTCTCTTCCTACTCTTCTCCTTTTCTATCCTTCATTTTCTTCCCACATCTCCATCAAAAACTATAAAACTTTATTTCCTTCTCACAAATAGAGTAATTATTCTAGGTAGCTTGAGGTCTTCTAAAAATTATGTCCCTAAGTGTCACATTCAATTTGAAGCTACTGTCCCAGATAGGTTTTGTCTCCTTACTGCTTATCAAAGCATTTTACAAGCAATATGGATTATCTGGATAGGAGAAGATTTGTTCAAGCAGAAGTTTTAATAATAAATTCTATCTGATTTCTCAAAATGTGAATGAATTTAGGTTAACTAAAATGTAAATAGAAAAGGTTACTTCTTCTGAATATATTTCTAAACAAAAAAGTAGTTTGAAATACAATAGTGAGAAGGTCTCTAATATATGAAAAAAATATTTCAAAATATAATACAAAGACCTATTAGAACACATTACTGAATGTCAATATTTATCAATGTTTACTTAATCACAAAAATATCGATTTAGACATGAACTCATTAGATTATACCATGTTATTTAAAACCTTTTATGTTAGAAACTGTTATGTTCAGATATACATGCTTTAAAAATTGCTTCTTGATCAACAATAATCAATGTGGCTTTAAACAGTTCTTTGTTTAAAATGGTATCTTTCTTTCCACTAAAATCACTTTCCTCATTATTTGTCTCCTCCTTCATGCTTTTTCAACGTTTCATGAACATTTTATTTTTCATCAATTGGAAAATACTAGTTTTAAGCCAGAAAGCCATTATATAAAGCTACTCAGGACAAACCTACAGTGATGGAAAGAATGGCCTACAGTGAATATCATCTTGTTATACCACACAGAAGTTAGGTTTGATCTCAGCCCCTTTGCCCAGCCTGATTGCAAGTGTGCATGATAAATATTCTAGTCATGAGTCTGGAAGAAAAGAAAAACAATTTTGTAATCAGCCAGCCTTCCTCTGCTATAGAGTTTATGTCAATTCTGTTTCATGTCAACAACACTATATTAAACTACTATATCAACATTACCCTAAACTGTCCAAATTATCACTATAAAAAAACTGAAATATTAAAAATGTATTAAATTTTTGTGTCTATGTGTCTCTGTTACAAATCTGAATTTCTTTATTGACAAGGATTGTGCTTAATTAAATTTCAAATTGAGACCTGTAATTGAACATTAAAAATATAACAATATATCAAGGCAAAATAACAATTTTGCTCTATCAAATTAATCTTATTAAATTATTTATTTCATTCCTTGCCATGTGCGTAAGTAGCACATATTCATAAGTAAGATCTTAAGGGCCTAAAGTCCTTGTCATTGATGGTAGAATGTATATTGATAAAAGTAATCTTGAAAGGATCCATTAGAAATTAAATCTGTGTATTTGTTCTAATTCAGGGATCCACTTCTGGATATATTTCAAAGAGATGTTCAATCATGGATCAGCAGAGACACAGGCAAATTGTGTTGATACATGTAGAGCTCAATAGTTAGGAACTAACTAAATGTTCCTTACTAAAGAAAAAAATGCATTTATTAAATGATAGTAGATACAGATTATAGCAATATAATATTACTATACTATTAGTGGAGAAGAGAAGAGAACAAAAATTGGTATATATGTAGAAAAAAATGGATATCAAAAATATATAGACCTTAAAAATATTCCTGATGATTACATCAGATATCAAAATGACATATGTAACAAAATATGTATGCTCAATAAACATACATTATATTACTTTATAAAGATATATACCTTTTTAAGGACATATATCAACCCTTTTTAGAAGAAGTGCCTATACAGGAAGGAAGATTGATTTGGAGTTGGGAATGAAGACTGACGATTATGGGATAAGGAATTAAGATAGGATGAACTCAATTTAGCTGTGAGATTGAAAGAAAGAAAAGAGTTACAAACATATTCATTATTTGTTCTCTTTATAAATCTTTTAAAAGCACCATAGAGAATGTTAAAGAAATCTACCTTCATCATCAATCATAAAACTTGGAGGTAGCCACTGTGAAAAATAAAGAATTTTGAAATAATTTTCAGGAGATTAAAGTTTGTATCCAACAAATAATATACTTAAGGTGTTTGAGAGGGGGTATAACAAAACAACACAAGCATGCAAGGAAATTGTACAGAAATGATGTTTATTAATAGGGAAATAAAAGGTACCTTGCATAGTTAAGAAAGCTCCAGTGGCATCATTTCCTGGTCTCAGATGCTTTGGGAATAATAACAAGTTGCATTCATGACTCATGCGTTGTGTCTCAGTGGGAAGGGATCCTCATAAATTCCTCTGGTTTCGGTGAGGCTGGCAACCACATGGAGGAGCAATAACATCAATCATTTGAGGTGAGTAGAGAGTCCTCATCTCCTTGATTACCAGATTAGCTCCAGTGACAATATTCTTGACTGGTGGTTTCAATTTAAATTATGAAAATGACAATTGTATCAATGCCAGACTCAGTATTTTATTTTATAGCAAGATTTTCTGGAGAAACTTGGTATTTTAGCACCATTATTATGCTTTATGAAGAAAGCAAGAAATATGTCTCTCTTTTTTATGATTTTTAACTTCTTGGTCTATGTTAGCCTGATTGTTTTAAAAAAAATATTTCCAATAGTCCAATAAGTGATGATATTTCATGATGTTTCTTGAGGATAAGATTTCAAAATGTTGTCAGGTCACAATAGGATTACAATATGACTGAGTGAAAATAAGTTGAGTGTGGAGTGAGAGAAATATTGGCTTGAAACCTGGCTCTACTAGTAACTGATTGGCTTTGGCTCAGTTGTAAGTACACCTGGGTATCAGCTTTCTTATCTATAAGAGTATGCTAAATTATTTAGTTTGCATATTGTTCTATAGATTACATAAGGTGATATACAAGAAAATTCCTAACTCTTAGAACAATTGGTGGTAGCTGCTATCCTAGCTTTCCTTCTTCCCATTATCAGTGTACATATATCTATTCTCATTGGCATCTACCACTTTGTTTTCTGATTATATGTGTTGAAAAATGCTTTTATTTGAGTCTTACAGATTGAACACATTTTTTTTTTAAATTTCAGGATCTCCAATTTTTTCTTACTAACATCAGTCACCTCTTAAAGTGAAGTCATCTACACTTAAAAAGAACCATTTTAATAGTATTGAAATGTCAGCTAATAGAACTACCACTATGAAGAGCAGATTGGATTAAATGGCTAAACCTCACAGATAATTTTCTATCATGTTTACAGATCCTTAAAATAATGTAGAGAATTTCTCCAGTAGGGCCTGACTACTGCAACATAAACCTTCATTTCTAAGCCAATATCTTGATCTAAAAACAAATCAGAGACACCAAGAGATGCCAGAATTTAATATTGTCAAGAATATAAAGAAAATTTAACTAAAATATGCTATTATTTTGCAGAGATGTCCAAAAGGAGAATTTGATGACAGAAATGAAGTTTTCTGTCTTCAATAGCATAGATTATTGGGGTTCATTGGATTTAATCTCAACCAAATAAAATTTTACTGTATTATTAGTGTCATATAACAAGCATATGTGTAACTTAAAGAAGAAATACAACGCTTCTGGTTTGGGGCACATTTGTTGCTCAGTGCATTGGTGAAAAAATAAACTAATTCTAGAACTTTCTTTATATTATATTATTTAAATTAAAACACAAGTCATATTTTATTTGTATGCTTCCTTCACAGACATAATAACATATAATTTAAAAATATAATAAAAATATTTTAATGCATCTCAGAATTATGAACACTGCAGTACCAATATGCTCATGAAGTAGAACGTGATATGCCTTAAAATTTTATTGAATGTTAGTTATTCTATGGTTTCAAAAGATGAAGTTACTTTTCCAAGCTCAACTGTCATTCTGATAATAAATTCAAACTTCAACTTAATACTAGGATATAGAGGCTCTAGTTTTTCACAATTGTCTTGTCTCTGACAGGCAAGTGAAGGGTGGAATCATAATGCTGCTGAAATTTCTGTGTTGTATGTTAGTCAAGATGTAATATTCAAGGGGAGGATTGAGGGAAAATGGCTGAGTAGGGAGCTCCAGGACACAATCCCTCCACCAAAATAACTATTAAACAGGCAGGAAATGTCTGAATAAGCTATTTTGAAATGTTGGAGTTCAGAAGAACACTGTAGAGCATCCAGAGAAGAGCAGGAGATAAAGGCTGAGAAATTAGGATAAAGAAAAGTAAATTACTCTCTCTGCCCAGCTACTATTGGTAACCATGCCTCCACTCTTGTGGTTGGCTACTGTGGAATTCAGGCCTTGGCTAGTACAGAAAGGGACATAAAAATCCTCTTTCCCAAGACCAGGGATGGGTACAACTGATCACTGACCATGACTTTTGATAAGCAGATCACAGGCAGCCAGCTATTATTTTAGACCACTTGGGTCAAAGGCAGTTGCAGCCATTGTTTCCCATGCCCTAAACATGGGTGGTGGCAGAAGAGACTTAAAAATGATGAACTTCCTCTTGCT
The DNA here is from genome assembly GCA_029593785.1 of Cabassous unicinctus. Classification (NCBI taxonomy): domain Eukaryota; kingdom Metazoa; phylum Chordata; class Mammalia; order Cingulata; family Chlamyphoridae; genus Cabassous; species Cabassous unicinctus. The sequence goes on along the minus strand of JAQZBX010014041.1, from coordinate 29,383 downwards.
TATGGGGAACAGTGAGCTGAAGGATTGTATTTTCTGGGCAGGACAGGAAAACTCAGGTTTGGAGATTTGTTGGAGTAGCTATTTGCACCCTTCCTGACGCCCTCTGCAGGGCACAACACTTTGGAACAGATCTCCCCATTCATGAGTCCCTAGCTTTGTATTGGTGGAAAAAAGATTTGGAAAAGTCCCCTCCATTGTGCCCAGCTCCAAGAATTTTCCCTCCAGGCAAAGCAGCTTGAGACAAAAGAAGTTAAAAAAAAACTATAGTGCAGATCAGTATGGGACAAGGGCTTGCCTGCTTTAACAACCAGGATAAAGAGGTATGTATGTTGGAAAACAGAGGAGACACTCAATCTCTCATGTATAGGGGAACTCTGTAACTTATAACTAGCAAATTAGAGGAAAAGACAGGCCCAGAAATAAGGGGAAACTATGCACACTGCATTCACCTTGGGCAGATTTTCTGAACAGGAGGGCAGAAACTCAAGAAAATATCTGTCTTATCACCAGCTAGTTAGAAAACCAAGAAACAAACACATCAGGGAATAAATCACAGAGTTACTATTTCAAAATGTACAGTGTAAGAAAAGAGTACAAGAAACAGGAAATGATTGCCCATCTAAAGGGAGAGGATAGAAATCCAGAAAACACCAATGAAGAAGGAAAGAATGTAGGTATACTGAACAAAGACTTTTTAAAAACTGAACTTAAAAATGCTCAAGGAGATGAAGGAAAATACAGACAAAAAACTAAAGTGTATCAGGAAAACTATGAATGAGCAATTTGGAAGAATTATTAAAGAGACAGATTTTATAAAGGAACAGAACAGAACTACTGGAGTTGAAGATCACAATAACTGAAATGAAAAAAGTTCAGAAGGTTTTCAAGAGCAGATTGGAGCTGGCAGAAGAAAGATAGACTCAGTGAACTTGAACACAGGACACTTGAGATGAGCCAGGCTGAGTAGCAGAAAGAAAAAAAGTGAATATTAAAAGTGAAAATAGTTTAAGATACCTCTGGGACACATTCAGTTGCACCAATATACACATTATGGGAGTCCCACAGGAGAAGAAAGAAAGGTATATTCAAACACAGAATATTCAAAGGAATAATGAGAGAGAACTTCTCAAACTTAGCAAAAGACATGAATATGTATATCCAAAATCTCAGAGAATACCAAAAATGATAAACATGGAGAAAAATACACCATGTCACATTTTGTTCATACTATCAAATGCAAAGTACAAGAAAGATTTCTGAAAGCTGCAAGGGAAAACCAGTGTGTTATGTACAAAGGAGTCCCATTTTGATTTTGTGCCTATCTCTCATTAGAAACCATGAAGGCAAGAAGGCATTGGGTTGAAATACATGAAAAGAATTTTATATCTGCACAACTTTCTTTTAATAATAAGCAATAAAGTAAGACATTCTCATATAAACTAAAGCTTAAGTATTTCATTACCACTAAGCCTACCTTATCAACAATGCTAGCCATAGTTCTTTAGACTGAAGGAAAAGGCAGAATAAAGTAATAAAGACCTGTGATAAAAATAACCATTTGAGTAATTATAAATGCTATTATTATTGTAGCATGTTATTTGGGATATAACTCCAATTCTTGCTTCCTAAAGGTGCTAAAATGCAAGTGCCTAAAAGGTAATGATAAAACTATATTTTTGGACATAAAATGTACAAAGATATAAGTAATAACAAGTACAAAATAAAAGGTGGGAGGCAGAGGAATATAGTGAAAGTATATAGTGAAAGTATACTGAAGATTAATTGGTATGACGTCAAATATGAATGTGACAGCAAAGGTAAAAGATTTACAAGAGCTAAATTCAAAATGGCAGAGATAATCCTGTATTATCAGTAGCGACTTTAATGTAAATGGATTAAACTCTCTGGCCAAAGGGCAGAGATTGGCAGAATGGAAAAAAAAATCATAATCCAAATACTTGCTGTCTGTAAGAGCCTTACATTCAAAGAGAGAGGTAACTTGAGGTTAAAAGGATGGTAAAAATATATATCATGCAATTAGTTACCAGAAGAGAGCTGAGTTGTGTTTATTAATATTGGATAAAATAGACATTAAGTCAAAAACAATTACAAGGGACAAACATGATCATTATATATTCATAAAAGGATGATATATAAATATATATGCATGTAAATACCAGAGCCCCAAAATATATTAAGCAAATACTGACAGATTTGAAAGGAGAAACTGATGGTTCTACATTAATAGTAGCAGACTTTAGTATACCACTTTCAGTAATGGCTAGAACATCTAGTCAGTGGATCCATAAGGAAATGCAAGACTTGACTGTTATTTTAAACTGTCTAGACCTAAGAGATATATATAGAACACTTTTCTCAACATAAACAGAATACACATTTTTCTCAAGTGCACATGGATCATTCTCCAGGACAAACAATAAGTTGGGACATAAAATGACTCTCAATAAATTAAAAAGTAAGCCAGACATAAAAGAACAAATATTGTATGATCTCACTGAATTGAAACAATTAGAATAAGCAAATTCATAGAGTCAGAACCTAAAATATAATTACTAGGGGATGGTGTGGGGATAGGGAGTGGGAAGTTAATGCTTAAACTATACAGGTTCCTATTTGCAATGATGGAAATGTTTAAGTAATGGTTGGTGGTGCTGGTAGCACAACATTGTGAAGATAATTAGCAGCACTGAAATATAATGTGATTAAAAGGTGAAATGTTTAATTGTATTTATGGTAACAATAAAAATTTACACAAAATCCATTGATCTACATTAACACAAGCAGGGAACTCTGTTAAAACATTGACTTTAATTAATAGTACAATTATAAAAATGTTCTATCATCAACTGAAATAAATATTACACACCAATCAAGGTGTTGGTGGTGGGGAGGTTATGAGAATCCGGTATTTTATTAACCATTTTTCTGTAAACTAACAACTTCTCTAATTTAAAAAACATATTAAAATTATTTGAAAAACAAAAAAAGGTTCAATATGTAATGGATTCCTTTGCTATAATAGTTATTGGTGCATGCAATTTTCTAAATTTGCTTGCATTTTTGTAATCACTTTCACTGTACTTCTTTCTGCCTTCAAAATTCCTGTTTGTTTGTTTTTTGCTTTTCCCTGAGGCTCACCTGTAAATATTTTTGAATATAGTCTGTGTTTTCTGGTAAAAGTGGCAAGGGTGAAGTACTGAAAGAGAGAATGAAAGAGAATAGGAGAAAAAAGTGGGGTAGAGAGAAAGAGGATGAGGAAGTTTTGTATCAGAAATATACTTTTGTTATCAATGAAATATATTAATATTTCTATTATTAATTGATAATATTTTATCCATTCAAAATAAAGTAGAAATTATTTTATATATGTCTATGTGTGTGTTTTTTTAAGAACATGGGGAAATTGTCTAAATAATGTTCCTTATTTTTAGTATGTTAAATACCAATTATCCTACATTTATATTTTATTCACTGTGAGAAAGAAACATTAGCAGCTTTTCCCTTATAAGTAATAAAACCTCTGAAAATTATGGATTTAATTTCTGGATATAATTTTATAACATTTTAAAACAATTACAAAATTTTTAAAATTCATTTCTTAAATTTCCATCTAAAATCATCTGGTAAACCACTACAAATATATTTTTCCAACAAAGTAAAATGAACCTCTAAAATAGGAGGTCTATCACAAATGCTTCAAGAGCTAGCACACAATATCACCGCATGAAGTATCCTGGTGTAAGTTAAAGAAAATAAGAGGAAATATGAGGAAGTCAATGTTGCAGGCTTCTTCTGAAGTATCAAATTTGAAGATAAAATGAACAAAAAAAAAAATAAGACATTGGGAGAACACAAAGAAGAAATTGTACCTGAACCTAAAATATAACAGATATTACAGTGATTAAAGTAACATTGAAAAAACATCTTGTAATTATTTTTTTACTTTTTTATGTTTACCATTATTTTTTTATATTGTATTTTTGTATTTTCTTTGTTATTATTATTATTTGTTGGCATACCTCTATGGAATATGAATATGTTCAAGTGGCCATGGGGTGTTGTCTCAGTGCAGGTAGACCCATACAATTGCCAAAGAATATTGAATTCCCATCCTGGCATATCCTGCTACATTCTCTAAAAACGTGGCAGAAATACCCCAAGTACATAGACAAGCATAGCAAAGAAGGACAGACCATTGTGTTAGGTCCTTGATATTGATGGTTGTACTTATGAACTTTTTCTCAAGAAATTGATACTTAGCCTAATATTATATATTGCCTGAGAGTTACCTCCTGAGAACCTCCTTGTTGCTCAAATGTGGCCTCTCTCTTAGCCAAACTCAGCATATAAATGTACTATCTTCACCCCAGCATGGGACATGACTCCTGGGGATGAGACTTCCTGGCACTAAAGGATTATTACCAAGTGCCAACTAGTGATGCATCTGGAAAAAGACATTGACCAAAAGGGGAAAATATTAGATACAAGTAAGCTTTTATGACTAAGAGATTTCAAATTGAATGGGGAGGTCATTTCAGAGGTTATGCTTATGTACATCTCAAACAGGATATCATTGACTGCCATTGTAAACAGTGTCTCAAACAGCAGGGTTCCTGGGGTCTCTAAAGATCTTTAGACAATCTAGGCAGGGCAGACATTCTCAAATGTTCAGCATCCTGTCAATGGGCCTTACTTTGGAGGGTATGCTCCCCAAAATGACAGAATTAGACTCATTTACAATTTCCCCACTCATGATTTTCAGCCCCTTTTATTTGAATTTATAATTAGTACTATACTCATTAAATATATGTCCCAAAGCGTTAAATCTTTGGTCATTTCAATTGCTAGTTGAGCCCTGAGCCCTGAATCTCAGCAAGATTTGCTGAGATTTGCAATATCTACTTTCCAGTTCATTGGACTCATCCAGGACAAATAACAGAAGGACACTGATAGACAATGTCCATCCCAAAAAACAAAGAGTATCTACAACTGTGAGCAAGACACTTCCATTCATCTGCCCCATGGGATCTAAGGCCCCTCTCAATCAGAAACAAAGTGGGCGTTACCATCCCCAAATCCTCAAGTTTGGGGAATGAAAGAACATAAGGGGAAATTGCAACTATGGACTTTAGTACATTTATGATTCTTCTAGCAATGGAAGAACTTGTATCATTGATATAAAGTCAATGGCCACCAGAGATTCTGAGGGGAAGGAGAGGAAAGAATAGGTGTAACAGGGGGTACTATGGGATCACTGGAATTGTCCTGAACACCATTGCAATGACGGATACAGGCCATTATACATTTTGTTAAAACCTATAAAATTGTGTGGGGCAAAATTTAAATTATAATGTAAACTATAGTCCATGGTTATTAGAAACACTTCAATAAGTATTCATCAATTGTAACAAGTGTACCACACCAGTGAAAGATGTTAACAGGGCAAAGCGTGGGAGGGGTAGGGGTGGTTATACGGCAATTCCCTATAATTTTGATGTAACATTTATGTAATCTAAACTTTCTTTAAAAAAAAAAACTGAAAAAAAGTGCATGGGCAAGAAAAATAATTTATTCAACCCAGATAAATCCCACTAGATGTGAAACTGAAAAGAGTAGAGTACTTTTGCTGCATTATAAATTTGAATGCTATTCTTATATCTTTATTTCATCTTCCATCAAGTTTACAGCAAACATTTTGAATTAACAAATTTTAATTTGAGGATGGCATTTCCCCTATCTTTACTTTCCCAACTGTTCTCCCTTTCAGTTTGTTTCAAGGGCAAGTGCTTCCAAACTTTCAAGGAAGAGATCATACATACTTTGTACAAAGTCGTCCAGATTATACAAAGTGAGGGCTATTCTGAAACTCATCTTAGGAGGTCAGCCAACCCTATTTATTTAAATTTATTAAATTTTGGTAGAAAATGAACTTACAGTGTAAAATAAAATGCATAGGATTCAAAAGAAAATTAATCAAAACGTATTCCTACCTGTTATACTTATTACTTATGTGGCATTAAGTTAATAACTTAAAACCCAGAAATCCAGTTTCCCTTTATGGGGAATATAGCCTGTATATTTTTCTCAAAATTTCCATTACATGTATGTAAATGAAATAATATGAAAGCATAAATCTATGACAGTTCATAATGTTTCATGAAAATTACTATGATGATATTTCAATTATCAAGAGAGTCAATACTAAGTGATATGAGATATAGTTTAAGCTCATTGATAATTTCATAAATTAGATAATATGTGAATATTGTCAACTTCTGGATAAGAAGCATGAGCAGGACAGATGGAGCAGTAGTTACATACTGAAATTATTCTATGTAATAGAACATCAGAATATTAGGGTTCTGCCACTAATCTATAGACTCGTACTTAGCTACCATAATAAAAAACTCTTGGAAATATTTTGAAAAAAAACAAAGATGTTGGCCTCACACCTAAATATTCTAACTTAAATATGAACTGTTGGACATGGTATCTGGATTTAAGTGAAGAAAGAAATAGAGAAATATGATACTGTTAGGCAGTCCAATTGGGAACAATCAAATTAATTATATGTCACCTAAAAATCATCTATATATTCAATTCAACCCAAACTAAAATTTAAAGAAGGTTTATGCAGAAAGAAAGAAGCTGAATTTACAATTTAAGTGATAAACCAAAGAACTAAGGTAGTCAACACAAATTTGCAAAGTAGAGTAAAGTTGAAGGACTCACAAAATCTGATTTCAGGACTTATCATCATGCTAAATAATCATTAGAATGTGGTAATGGTGAAAAGGTAAATACCAAAGTTAATGGTACCAAATAGAGCACTCAGAAATAGATTCACTCATATTTGGTCAACTGATTTTTAGTGAAAATGCCAAGGGACAATCATGGGAGAAGTGCAGTCTAAGAAAAGCATGATGTTTTTGAACATGTGAGTGACCATGGTTTAGTCCCATTTTTAGATAAAATAAGAAGTGTATGAAACATAGGAGAAAATTGGATATATTGTACTTCATTATATAAAAATATGTTCTGTGAAAATTTTTGAGGGAATGACCATATCACAGAATCAGAGAATATATTTGCTAAATAGCTGTTTGACAAAGACCATGTGTTCATTTTATTTATTTATTTATTTATTTATTTATTATTTTTTAAAAATACTTAGATTACATAAATGTTACACACAAAAAATAGGGATTTCCATATGCCCTGCTCCCCACACCTCCCACACCCTCCCACATAAACAACATCATCCATTAGTGTGGCACATTCATTGCAATTAATAAACACATCTTGGGGCATTGACACTGAGCATGGGCCCTAGTTCATATTGTAGTTTACATTTTCTCCCACACAGTTCTTCAGGTTATAGGAATTATCATTGCAATGTCTTTCATAATGATTCCCAAGACCTGAAAAAGCCCCTGTATTAAACCTGTTTTTCCCTCTCCCTGCCCCCAGAGCCTCCATTGGACACTGTCTCCACATAAATGTTGTAATTTCTTCCATTGCTAGAATCACATTAAGTCTATAGTAGAATACCAGTAAGTCCACTCTAGTCCATAGTTCATTCCCAATCCTGAGGATTCTGGAATGGTGATGTCCACTCCATCTCTAATTGAGAAGGGCCTTCCATCCCATATAGCCAATGGAAGGGACTCTCTCACTTTCGGTTGTAGGCTCTCTCATTTCCTTGGTATCATTATATTTAAATAACTTTCAAGACTCAATAATATAGAGTTAAAAGAAAAGGAAAACAAAAATAGGCAAAAGCATAAACAGACACTTCACCAAGTAAAATATGTCAATGGCAGCTAAACCCCTAAAAGGAGGTTCAATATCATACATCAAAGGGAAATGCAATTTAAAATCACAATGTGATTTAAAATCACTCAAATACCTATTAATATTGCTAAAATAGAACTGTATAATAATAATGTGAAAATACAAACCATTTACAAAAATACAGAGCAATTTCGAGTCTCAATCTTTGCTGTTAGGATTGCAAACTGACGCAGCCACTTTAGGAAACAATCTATCAGTTTCTTATGAAGTGAAACCACCTACCCCATGTCCTAGTGATCTCCCTCTTTACTCTTTACACAACCCAAAGAAAGAAAACATATGTCCAAATAAAGACCTGTAAGCAAGTGTTTATACTTCATAATTGGAAACAATCAACATGTCTATCCACTAGGGAATGGACAAGCTATTTTTATTTCTTGTGTATAAATATACAACTCACAAAATCTGCTTACAAACTGTTGAGGTATTCAAGTACACAGATGGATCTTAAATATATTATGCTGAGTGATATAAGACAAACTCAGAAGGTTAAAGACAATACTTTTTCACTTATATCACATTCTGGACAGAGCACAATTATAACCATGGAGAACACAAGCCAGAATTGAAGGAAAAAATAAGTGATTGACTACACAGTGGTTGAGAGGACTTATTATGACGATGGAAATGTTCTAAAATTGATTATGTTGACACAAATTGCACACATTTGCCAAATTCATATAACGAGCATATGGAAATGCTGGATTTATGTATTTATATTAAAATAATCTTAGCTTTAAAGCTAATTACTATTTAAATTATTCTTTGCCACAGAAGAGGAGTTATCTTTACAGGGAAAGTAATCACTAGAAGACAGCATAAGGGAGCCTTCTGTATAGTTAGCAATGTTTTGCTTCCGAGTCTTGATCCTGTTTACAGGGTTAATTTCAGTTCATGAGAATTCAATAATCTTTACAGTAATGATATCTGGACTTGTGTATATGTATATTAGCTACAAAAAATATTAAATACAAAATAAAACCTTATTGTGTTGTACATATACTAATAAATTCTATGACCCCTTATTTAAGTGCTTTGTGCATCAGTCTTATCATCTTACTGATTTTTCTATAATGAAATATGCAGAAACATTTGCCATATATTCGTTTTATAATTATATGAGTCATTTTTTTTTCAAATTTGGAAATTATAGCTTAGCACTTTTTGAGTCAGTTAGATTTTTTCAAAGTTTTCTTTTCTTATTTCAAATTGAGTTACCTTCATATGTGATCTTTACATTTTTTCATTCCTTGGTTGCGCTTTCTATGGTGACAATCACTCTTGTGTTTTCTATATTTGTCAATTTCTGTTTTTTTTTTCACTGAATTCCTCAGTTCTTGGAATAAGATTTTCAAATCTTCTAGATTTATCCACATCATATCAGATAAATGTAACTTTCATGAAGCTTTAAAATCTTTTCATATTTTCATTTATATTATTTTAATATATTAAATTAAAGTGTTTTTTTCCTGCCAAAAGGCCTTCTTTTATGCTTGGATGCTAGTACCTTTTGAAATATCATTTTTTGTTTTTATCATTTTGCACTTTAACTACCATTATAAGGAGTTTAATTATAATTATTTTATTTTTGCATGCTTAAATGTAATAGGAATTTTGAGTATCATAAGGAGTTGTAGATGTAGTTTTAGGGATTATCTTGAGCTCTTTCTATATTGTGCTCTTTAATACCATATCTATAAAGGTCTTTTCTCCCTAAGTGGTTCTCTGCACCTTATTCCTTATAGGTTATTGTAACAATACTAACTGAGACCTATATCCTCTGGAACTTCCTTTTTTATTTGAAACTTTCCTTCCAGTATTTTTGCCCTGTTTGATATCCTTCTGTCTGCTTTTTCTCAGTTTCAATTTTCCTTATACTAGTTCTTCCTTTTTTCTCTCCATTTCAAATAGAGTGTTTACTCAAATGTCTGATAATCCTTATTGTTTGCTCATCTTGTAAAGTGGATCATTGAAAGGAATTCTTAGTGTCAGGTTGCATCTCTTCTATTAGATTTTGGGTACAATGTCACTTCATCATGGAGGCCCACCCTCTTGAAGTAAGATCCCCCACTCTACAAAACCCTTTTTGAATTCTCCCTTTTCTCAGCTGTGTTTCTCCTGATGGTGGTTATAGAACATGACATTTTTATGTATTGTGTTTCATGCCTATTGATAGGTCCTCAGAAGTATTTTGAAATAAATAACCCACCAAGAATATCAAGAGAATAGAAAATATAAACATTCTGCTAGCTCTCTTTTCTACCATTGTTACATTTCTCCAATTCATTCTTAAGTTTGTGTGTCTGCACACTTGTTTGCCTATGTGGGCATGAGTGTATACTAATACATCTGAGTAATCAATAGATTATTATTCTGAATTCACAAAATTACAACACTCCAGTGTTTTACATTTTTGATGTTTCGCCTCAACATGCCTATATCATTTTGTGGTTTCATTATCATTTTGAAAAATAAGCTTTGAATAAGCTGAAAATGTATACTTTGTCACCCCAAACACAGTACTTCATAATTTAAACAGTGTAAAAATATAATTAATTTGGATTATTAAAAATGAATATGCTAGATTCTGCAAAAGTCATATTGTGGTGTAGCATTATTACAGTTTACATGTTTAATAATTTAAGTATAATACATACAATATAATATTGGTTACATTTCCAGGTTGACGAATCTGGCCAACAAAGAAGTAGAATGTGCTCACCCATGTCAGAGATATACAATATGAGACATATAAGATATGTCTCATACTTTGTTTACTTATATATTGTTAAAACATTTATGTATTTATTTTCAGAATTATTTTAAATGAGAGACCTAAGAACTCTATATAGTCAACATATTTCAACATGTAATGCATTATTCCAGAAGCATTTACCTTTTATTTTTGAGTAAATCTTCATATTATTATTTTGAACCAGAAGATAATTGTAGCATATTTCCTAAGAAACATTTCCTAAGAAGCATGTGGTTTACAGCAGCTGAGTAAGTTGATATAAAGAATACTCATAAACAAATCTATGTCTGCCTTTGAGGTTCCACAAGTAAGAGGAAATGTTCAATAATTTGCAGAATATTTTAGGAAATAGCATGTAAAATATTACAGTCAAATATGCTCTGACCCATGGGATCTAAGTCCCCTCTCAATTAGAAGCAAAGTGGGCATCACCATCCCAAAATCATCAAGATTGGGAAATAAACAATGGATTAAAGTAGAATTATTATTATTTTACTACAGACTTATTATTATTCTAGCAATGGAAAACTCTTATTATTAATATAAAAGCAGTGGCCATCAGAGGTTCTGAGTGACAGGAGAGGGAAGAATAGGTGTAATATGGGGGCATTTTCAAGACATTGTATTTGTCCTGCATAACACTGCAGTGACTGATACAGGCCATTGTATAACATGTCATAACTTACAAAAGTTTGTGGGACAGTTGAAACTATAATGTAAACTGTAGTCCATGGTTAGTAGGAATGCTTCAGTACAGTTGATCAATTGTAACTATTGTACCACACTAAAAAACGATGTTGTTAATGTGGAAACTTATAGGAGGGAAAAGAGTGGAGTACATGGGAATCTTTTATATTTTTCATGTAACATTTATGTAATCTTAAACTTCTTTAAAACTAAAAATTAATCAATTATAAAAAATATGATCTGAAATATGGGTTACTAAATACATTATTTCTTTGTATTGACTAGGTGACTAGAAAGTATCCATAAACACCTGATTTACGTAGAGCTCTATGTAGGAATTTGAAGCTCACTATTATTGGATTATAACAAAGAAAAAACAAAATGTTAAATGCATGTGGGTAGAGGTAAATAAGACTGGTCCACATTAGGTAGATGCTTTCATTTCAAATGGAAGAAGACAGTCCTGTTCAAAGTAACAACAATGGAAGTAGGGTCCAAACAGAAATGGACGTTAAAGTTTATCAACAGAGGGCAAGAAACCAACAACTATACAGCATCTTAGGTTTTTATATAAGGAGTAAAATATGATTATTTTAAGTGTAATTTGATATTATCTAATATAGAAGGCATTGCAAATTACTCTGTATTTTATAGTCTGTTTGATTTATAGTCTCATTCTCTTGTTTTAGTGGCTTAACATATTCATTTACAACAGGAATCTAGAGTTTTTATTTCAGTTTTTGGCAATGGTTGCTTGTAGAAAATATATATTTCTTTCTTGCATCTTTGTGGGTAGTTTCTGTGTTTCTAGAAATTTCTTCATTTCATCCAGGTTATCTAATTTATTGATGTACAGTTGTTCATTGTATACTCTTTTTATTATTTTTATTTCTCTAGAGTTGATAGAAATGTACCCATTTTACTTCTTATTTTAGTTATTGCTTTCTCTCTCTTTTTTCTTTTTCAAAGTAAAGGTTCTTTAATGTTATTACTCTTATCAAAGAACAAAGTTTTGGTTTTGTTAATTCTCCCTATTGTTTTATTTTTATATCTCTATTGCAATTATCTCTATTCTAATTTTATTTCCTTCCTTATGTCCTTTTGTTCACTTTGTGTTTAATTTGCTTTTATTATTTTAAAACATACAGTTGTAAGGTTAGGTCTCCAGTTTTAGATCTTTCTTCTTTTGTAATGTAAAAATTTAGAGCTATAAATTTCCCTCTCACTACTGCCTTTGCTGCATCCCATAAGAAGTGGTATGCTGTATTTCCATTTTCATTCCCTCCTTTGTGGTGTCTTCTTTGATTCATTTGCTGTATCCATTGTCCATTGTTGAATTTTAGCATATTTGTGAATATTCCAGTTATCCTACTGTTATTGATTTCTAGATTTATTCCATTGTGTTCAGAGAGAATACAATGTATTATTTCAACATTTTTTAAAATTTTCATGTCTTGTTTTGTGACCAATCATATGCTCTATTCTAGAAAAAGACCCAGGTGCATAAGAGTAGAATGTGTATTTTTCTATTGCTGGGTGCAGTGTTCTATACCTGTGTGTTATAATATCATTCAAATCTTCTGTTTACTTATTCATCTTCTTTCTAGATTTTCTATCCATTATTAAATGTGGTGTATTGAACTCTCCTACTATTAATGTAGAAATATCTATTTCTCCCTCAATCTGACAATTTTTTTTCTTTATATTTTGGAGCTCTTCCATTTTATTTCATGACGTATTTTATTTTATTTATATATATTTTATTTATTTTATTTTATTTATGCATATTTTATTTATAACATATTTTATTCCATGGCATAAAAATACCCGAGAAAGAACTTTATCAGAGTAATGTTTCCATAACTTTTTGAGTTGCCTTTTTCTGTTTTTTTAGTTTTGTGAATTTGAAATAAAGATGTTTTAAAAAGTAGCAAGTTTGCACCCAGAGAAAGGGAAGGGAACCACCAAAAATCACAGAGCCAGTTAGTTACAGAAGCAGGACTAGAATACAGGTTTTCCAATTCCTGGTTCCCTGTTTTCCACTCTGCACTATTCTTCCTTTAAATAAGGAAGAAAAATATGTTATTTTCTGAAATATATCTATCCAAAGTTTTTCTTATCCCCCTAAAAGATATATAACAGAGAACTGACCAGTTTATTTTTCATTCCTAAAATGAAAAAAAAATGCCTTCCCTTTTAAATTAGCATCTCTGATGGTTTTCAAAGTGAAGAAGGAATTCATACACATAACAGTGTGTGCTGGCTTCGAAAGGATACAAATCCTCTGCAAATTTGTCACACCTGAATTAATCATTCAGCTAATATTAGCTCATCAAATAAAAAATCTTATATTCTTCTTTGATTGTTTCTGGATTGTTTCTGGATTGTTTTTGGATTGTTTCTGGATTGTTTCTGTTCTTTTTGATGAGCCATCATTTCCTATTTCTTTGTCTTTGATATATATATATATATTTTTGCATGCTGCACATCTAACATTTTAAAGTGTTAATTCTATAATTTATTCCTTGGGTTGTCTATTCCTTAAATTTGTATCCAGCTCATGATATAATAGATATTTCCTTGAGTGCTAACAAAAACTACCAAATTAATGCAAAAAATTATTTCTGCACTCTTTGTAATTTGGATCAGTTTTGGCCAGTTGGTTCTTTAGGATTTCAACTTCCAATCAAAAAGATCAGTTTGAGGTAAATACAATGTGCAGGGTCCTCTCAAAATTTTCTCAGCCTGAGTCTTGCCTTGGGCTTGTGCTTGTTCATTGCTTTAAGATGTCCCTTATTTGTGGAAATTTTAATTCCCTTCTACTCAATGTAGAACAAATTTCCCCCCTCCCAGGTTGTCTATTACATGTCTTAAAACAGGCAGTCCTTACTCCAGTCCATTTTACAAAATTTTACTTACACTTCTTTAGTGGTACAGAAGGTGCTTCTGATTTTAGGCAATTTTGGAGAGAATAAGCCCTAAAGAATTTTCCTTGTTTGTTTTTAAGGCTGTTACCCCAATTGATGAACAACAGCATAAAGACACCTCATTATGCAGATAGTGTTTGCTCTGCTCCTGCCAGACAGACCAAGGAACCACCATGGGAGTGCAGACTTGCTCCACACAGTTCCAGTGTGGGGGTTGAGAAGGAGCTAGCAAGGGCACCACATTTTGCTCTTTCTGCTTTTAAAGCTGTGTTTTTGCAATAACAATTTAACTGTCTTCCAGATTTTTGATGAAAATGTCTCTGCCATTTTTTTGTATGTGATAAATTTTATTTTTAAAGAAGTTTTAAATTATAGAAAAGTTACATAAAAAATATAGGGAGTTCCCTTATATCTCACACCCTCCCCCCTCACATTTTCCACTGTTAATAACATCTTATATTTGTGTGGTAAGCAATGGGAGATACTGACTCTGACATTTTTGCTACATGTTCACAGATTCTGTGGGGAAACCACAGCCTGGAACATCTCATTCTGCTGTCTTAGGGTGATAAGAAGTGTTCCCAGATATTTTGAGGGAATAGAAAAATATATGGATTGTCAAGAACTTAGATTTCCAAAAGCTATCAAATGAACAACTATTTAGCCATTAAATAAAAACATAATGTTAAGTATTTAAGGAAGATATTTGAATAAAACATAAACTGATATGTGCAATTTAATTCAATTGTAATGTATCTTCCTAATAAATATCTTGTTAATTCTATTGGAAAAACCTTAGAAGACCTAAGGAACTGGAAACTTTTTAAAGCTCACCTCATAAAATGTTATAATACATGGGACTATGGCTGTGTAAGGCCCACCTAAGTTAGATATTTTATATTTAAATTTGTTTTCATGATTAAATCTTACATGTTTTGTCCTTCGGATTATTCTCTTATAAATATTGATATACTCATTCTACGGATGAGAAGAATATAGCAAATAATTTTACACAATTGCTGAAAGAGCTAGAAATCTACTGTCCTATTTCAATTCTCTGGCCACTGATATACTATCTCATGAGTTTGGATGTGAGGAGGAAATTTCTTTTAGCTGTTCACTTTGTGTTTTAGTGTGATTTAATATGAAAAGAGCTAACAGAATTCAGTTTTATTTAACCAGTTAACCAGTTCACTTTGGAAATGACATGAGTTCAACCAGTAAGTAAACACCTACATCGCCCTTACATTTTCCACAGAGAGACACTTGGCCCACTACCTTGTCACAGCCCTGTGATTCACTGCCAGGAAATTATGCATTGTCAAGAAATAAATATGAGGATATGGTTCATGTTCCTTGAGTCACAATATTGTTCACGCTTGTCATAGTAATATCAATTATAATTTAATGAGTATCTTCAAGTTTGTTCCATGAAGAATTAACATCAAGAATACCTCTGAAGGGCATCATAGACATGTTTTGACTGCAAATCATATTATTCTTCCTGTTTCTAGGCACTTAACCCTGATTGGAAATTTGAGACTGCTTGTATGGGTAATGGGGAGTTTCCATTTTGACAAGACAATCAACGATTTTTGAGTGTGTTGTGTTGGTGGATGCCTGCTCATCCCAGTTACACCAAAATATATTAGTAGATTTTATGTCAAAGAATAATGTCATAATATATTATTTCACCTTAATATATTGCTTTACCATCACTCGTCCTTTCTTGAGGTATGCATAATCTTTTTGGACTATATCATTTTTATCTCTCTAAGGCACTTAAAATTTCCTGCAAAGCAAATCTATTGGAGAAAAAGTCCCCCTATTTATTGTTTGTCTAAGAAAGTCTTTATTTCTCCTTCACATTTTTTTTTGCAATAATAAACTATTTTTAGAGAAGTTCTGGGTATACAGAAAAATTACACTGAAAGTATAGGGGATTCTGATATAAACTTCTACATGCATCCACACACATAGTTTCTCCTATTAGAGGTGAACTCAAAAATGAAATCCAGCATTTAGAGGATTACTGAAGTATATAGTGTAGAGTAGGTTATAATTTTTTGTGGGATATTTACCCTTTAAAATATGAAGGACTTGGGAGGACAGTAGAACAACTGTCTAAAAATAAAGAAAACAAGAAAGAGCCACAAGCAAGAAAAATAAATTTCAAAAAGGAAATTAGAAATATTAATATGAGATTCCAAGCATTAAAGTGATTTTTAATTTTATGTATAATAAATTCCTCTAAAACAGAAAAAGATTATCAGCATGAGTTATTGAGATTGTGTTGAATGTATAAAGTGCTTTGTGTAGAATAACATTGCAAAAATATTTAGGCTTCCAATCTAGGAACACAAACGTCCTTGCATTTTTTAGGTCTTCTTGGTTACTGACAACAATGTTTTGTAGTTTACTTTGTGTTAGTTCCTTGTACCTTTGGCTAAATTTAATCCTAGATATTTGATTTTTTTTTCAATTGCTTTTGTAAATGGAATTTTTTATTGATTTCCTCTTAAGATTGTTCATTATTAATGTGTAGAAAATCACTGATTTTTCATTTTGATCTTTTACTCTGCCACATTGTTGACTTAGTTTATTATCTCTTAGCTTTGCTGTGATTTTTTTCTGAATTTTCTATCTATAGGCTCATGGCATCTTCAAATAGTGAGTGTTTTACTTCTTTCTATCCAATTTAGATGCCTTTTATTTCTTTTTCTATTATACTCTGGTTAAAACATTATTACAAATTTGAATAACATTGTTGATGGTTAACATCCTTGATATGTTCCTGTTCTCAAGAGAAAGCTTTCTTACTTTCACTTTTAAATATGATATTAACTGTGGAATTTTTATGTATGACCTTTATCATTTTGAATTAATTCCCAACTATGTCTAATTTTCTGAGCGCTTTTATCAAGAAATATTTCTGAATTTTGTCAAATGACTTTCTTCAAATATTGAAATGATGGTGTGTGTATTCATGTGATTGTTTTACTTCATTTTATTTCTATGGTATGTTACATTAATTGATTTTCATATGTTGGACTACCTTTTCATACCAGGATAATTCCCACTTGATCATGGTATATGATTCTTTAAACATGCTCTTGGATTCTGTTTACTAGTATTTTGCTCAATATTTTTGCATGTTTATTCATAAAGGATATCGGCCCACAATTTTATTGTGGTATTTTAAATTTTCTTTGGTGTTAGGATGAGGCTGAGATCATACAGTAAGTTAGAAAGTGTTTCCTCTGACTCAAATTTTTGCAAGAATTTGAGCAGTATTGGTGATTTTGGAGTGTTGGTGAAATTCACTAGTGAACCAATCTGTTCCTGTGATTTTCTTTGTTGGGAGGTTTTTGATTAATGATTTAATCTCTTTTGTTGTTATTGGCCTGTTGAGATCATCTGCTTCTTCTTGAGTCAGTATGGATAGTTTATGTGTTTCTTGTAATTTTTCCACTTAATCTAATTAATACAACTTGTTGGGGTAGGGTTGTTCATTGGTATCCACTTTTTATTTCTGTGAGGTTGGTGGTAATGCCTATCCTTTCTTTTCTAATTTTAATTATTTCTGTCTTATCTCTTTTTCTTTGCCAGTCTAACTAAAGTTTGTGGGTTATCTTAATCCTTTCAAAGGAACACTTTTTTTAAATTGATCCTCTCTCTTGTGTATTTAATCTCTATTTTTACCCACTATAATCTTTCTTGTATACCTCCTTCTGTCCACTTTGCTTTATTTTGCTCTTCTTTGCTAGTACCTCAATTTGTTTTATTCTTTTGTCTCATGACATTTTAATTGATTTTCTGATTTTCACTTGTCCCATTTATTGTTTATGAGTGCATTTATAATTTCCACATATTGAATTTTCCAATTACCCTACTGCTCCTGATTACTAGCATTATCCCAGTGTTGTCAGAGAAGATCCTTTGCTTGATTTCAATGGTATTAAATTTACTAAAACTTGTTTTGTGCCCTAATTTACGGTCGTTTTGGCAAGTGACCCATGTGCACTAAAGAAGAATGTTTACTCTGCTTTTATGTGAGAAATGTTCTACATATGTCTGTTAGCTCTAGTTGAATTACAGAATTGTTCAGGTCTTCTATTTCTTATCAATCAATTGTCTATCTCTATATTCTATCCATTATTACATGTAGTGCACTAAAGTCCTCTTTTATTAACATAGAACTATTTCTTCCTTCACTCCTTCAATATTTGCTGTATTAATTATGGGACCTATCTTTTGGAGCATATATATTTAGAAATGTTATATCTTCTTTTTGAATTGACCCCCTCATCAGTGTATAGTTTACTCATTTGTGTCTTTTAACAGTTCTGGGCTCAAAGTCTATTTTACTTGATATTAGTATAGCTACCCCAATTATCTTTGATTAATATTGGCATAGACTATGTATTCCATTTTTCATTTTCATACTAATTGTGTCTCTGAATTTAAGGCAAGTCTCTTGTAAACTGCATAAAGATGAGTTATATTTTTTCCAATCATTGTGCCAAATTCTACCCTTTGACTGGAGTGTTTAGTCTATTTACATTTAAAGTAGCTACTGAAAATGTAGTATTTTCTTCTTCCATTTTGCTATTTGGACTTTGTAAATCTTATACCTATTTTGTCTATCAATTATTCCATTAGTGAATACTTTCATATTTATTTTTATAGAGTGCACCATTTTTAGTGCCTTCTCATTTCCTTCTGTATATTAGAATTATTTATTTGTGATTTCCTTGGGGATTAAATGCAGCATTTTAAATCTGTACAATCTTATTTGATTTGATACAAACTTAACCTTAATAGTATACATAAAATTGTTCCTATACACCACCCTCTATCTTCCACATTTTTGTTAAACTTCTTGCAAATTATAACTTTAAACAGTATATGTACGAAACCATATATTTGTTATTGCATAATGAATATTTGCTTTTTATAATCTGTAGAAATAAAATGAGGATTTTCATAAAAACATACAATAATATTGGGGTTTATAATTACCCATCTGTTTATATTTACCAGAATTCTTTATTCTTTTATGTTGCTTTAAACCACTTTCTAGCATCCTTTCCTTTCATTCTGAAAAACTTTCCGTAGCATGCTTTTCGGGCAAGTCTAGTGATGATCTTCTACCTCAGCTTTTATTTATCTGGGAATGTCTTAATCTCACCCTCATTTTTAAGGCAGTCTTGCCAGATATAAAATTCTCTGTTGAAATTTGTTTTTATTCAGCATTTAAATATTTCATCCCACTACTTATTGCCTCCAAGGTTTTTGTGAGTAACTGGCAGTTTTATAGGGATTGATTTTCATATATGTGGCTTTTCTCTTGCATATTACAGAACTCTGTCCTTGTCTTTGCACTCTACAGTTTGTCTACATTGTGTCATCACATGGTTCTTTTAAATTTTACACTGTTTGGTTTGGTGTTCTTTTGGATTCCTGAATGAGTATTCAAGTCTTTAAATTTGGCAAGCTTTCTGCCATTATTTCTTTGTATATTCCTCCAACCCATTTCTCTTTTTATTCTTCTTGGAATCCTATCATGACCAAATAGATTTTCTTCAAGATGCCCCAAAGTTATTTTCTCTCCATTTTTCTTAACTTTTTTCTAATCCTGAGTTTGTATCCTGGCCTTAGAAATGTCTCTGTTGGAAGTGGTATGACTCTTCTATGCCTATTAAATAGATTTTCTTTCTACCTTTCAGAGTGCTTTAATAAATGTCTTAAAGCCAGAAATCCTTTACCTCAGGTTGTTTTGAATTTACTGATTATTACATTGCTCTAACTGTCTGCAGTCTTTTTTCTTGCTGCAGGGCATGTTCTGGAAGAGCAATAT
Source organism: Cabassous unicinctus (assembly GCA_029593785.1). Classification (NCBI taxonomy): domain Eukaryota; kingdom Metazoa; phylum Chordata; class Mammalia; order Cingulata; family Chlamyphoridae; genus Cabassous; species Cabassous unicinctus. The sequence continues at coordinate 9,279 of JAQZBX010014041.1, read as the reverse complement.
AGAGATGAGTATCCATCTCAGACTTTCAGGCTACCACAGGGTAGATTTAAATGTACACACCTATTTCTCAGTATGAACATAGGGTTTACTCTGCTCCCTCAAAAACAAGATCAGGGACATACAATGGGAGCACAGGTACGTCTATATAATATGGGAGAGGGGCCACAGGAGAGCCAGCTTTGTGCTAGCAGTATTAAGTTATATATTATTGATTTAGCACTCTACAGGTTTTCTGGAGTTTTCAGGAAAATAGTTTGATCTTTGTTACTAATGTTTCAAAGATTCTCTGGGCAGACAGAACACTGGAGTGTCTTTCACTGCCATCTAGGTTGCCTAGAAGGAATCATAATAACATTTAGTGCACTGAAATAATTTAAGGATGCAAATTTTATACCCCAAAGATATCACTAGAAATATAATGTAATGAAGTATTGGTAAAAGAATCCAACAAAGAAAATAAATTTAATATTAAATATTTTATGAAACAAAATAAGCCAAGAGAGAAGAATCAGAATCTTTAAAATAATCACACATAAAATGAAAATAGCACATAAATAATGATTTTAAAAATAAGTGGAAAAGAATAAAAAAGGAAAAAAAAACAAAAAAATTTAAAATTAAAATAAAAAAATAAGTGGAGTAAACACACCAATTAAACAATCCAGTAATTGATTATTTTAAAAAGTAAGACCCAGCCATAAGAAGTCTACAATAAATAGTTGAATAGTAAAAGAATGTAAAGGTTTTTACTTGCAAATATGAGCATATAAAAACTATTGTGCAATGTAGTACCATTAAAATAACTAGATCTCTGTATTGTAGAGATATGAAAGACAGTGTAAAATCAAAATAGACCAATTTTCCAGAAAATTATAAAATTTGTTAACAGTGTTTCAAGCCATGTTAAACAAAATTTAGCAAAACTAAAAGAAGGAAGAGCATTTTTTAAAAAATGATGACATTGAATAATTGTCTAAGACAAAGTTCTAATTTTGTCGTACATTGCCCAAACAAGTTTTCTTTCCTTTATGTTTCTCAATCCTAATCATCTGCAAGAATTATTTGACTATTAGAAATGATGTATTGGAATCCCATCAATAAATATTCAGTAAAAAAAAGGCCATGATATTAGAAATCTAATCAATTATTGTTACTTCAACTTTTGCTTATAGTATTTGAAAGTGAACTTAATGACTATCCAAAACTGACTTCCATGTTGGGAAGAAAAACTCCCTCATGAAGATTTTGCAAGAACGGGCAAGATTCTATAGAAATGGTACTGCCATAGAAAATCACCATTAGTCTCTCCTTTGTCTTAAACCCCAAGGTTTCCTATTTTAAAATAAATTGATGCTTGCTTTTTGATCTCCTAATTAACTTTTCTCAATATCATTGAATTTCTGATGAAGAGAAGAATTCTGTTTCCAAAAGTTCATCCAATATATATTATTTTGTAACTCCTTGATCTATACCATCAATGAATCTCCAGAAGTTCTACTGTAAACAGTTTTTCTCCAATGAGCTGCTTTTAAATCTACATGAAAATAGATTTTTATCATTAATTAAAGCAACATTCACAAGAAAGCATTTTACTTTCTTATATAGAGAGGAAGTAAGCTTTTAGATATTAAATTAATTATAAAACCTTTACTCATGTCAGCACTTAATTTAAAGTTCTTCTCTCATGTTTATGTGAATATAAAAAGCCAATATGCTAAAATAATAAACAAAAATTGTTGTGTCTGAACACAATATATCTGATGTGTAAGGGAATTAGGTAACACTGTCAAAACTGAATGGAGAAACTTCACCATGTTTAATTTGTGATGCCTCAAAAATGCCCATTCTGCAGCTGATACACACTCCTACAAAGAAATTAGTTATGGATAACCAGCCAATGAAAAATACATTAAATTGTGCATTTTAAAAAAGTTTAAATAACATGGGTCAACGTGTATCACAAATATTTAATAATAAAATAAGAAGTTACTGAAAATGTTGTGTGATAAAATTTATGGAAACACATAAGTATATATGTATATATATAAATACATAAGTATATATGTATATATATAAATAAGCCTTTTATGAACAAAGGGAAATATTTGGAAGCAAATATATCTGTAGATTAACATTTATAAATGAGGTTCATTTTCTTCTTTGAATTTTGTTGTATTCTAATTTTTGTGCAATAAAAAATGTTTACTCCTATGATAGTTTCATACTTGTAAACATAAAAAAGTTTCACTGTGAATAAAATTCTGTTTTATCCATGGTACTTAGTCTTCTTGCCCTTCAGACATAGATTAATTATTTCTCTAGAAATACCTTCACTTTTCCCAATTATCAAATAGAACATCGCAAAAGAATACCAAAAATGGTTTTCAACATTATGTGACTGCAAAGACAGAAGGAACTCTCTGATACAAATTTAATATGGATAGTCCTTGTGAACATGTCAAGCAATTTTCCTTGGAAATTGGTACCATGGATAACTGAAAAGTTTATTATCAGCAGTCTTCAATATAAAAGGTGCCATCACATTTTCAGAGTGAAAGGCAAGGGATATTCTATTCTGTTTGTATTCATACTATTCATAGTAGCTCCTGGTATACATATGAGACATATTTTCCAGGTGAACTTTTTATTTGTCCAGGAACTGAACAAAAATTTTAGGTTGATTCATTATATGTGAGGGTAAAATTAAATTGCATGCACAAAAAATATAAATAATTTATCTCAAAGGAAGCAAAAGACATATCATAGAAATTTTGGACTGCTTAAATGGTTTATGTATTTTATTCATAAGAAAATTTGAGGTGGACCAATTCTAGACCTGTGCCAAATGGTAAGTATTATTCTCAAAGTTAGAGAGTTTTAATATATCTCAAAAATGGAAATATTATTAGAAGAACATGCATATATATAGACATATCATTTGGAAGTTACCTAAATAATGCCAGGATGTAAATAAAAAAGCAATGATAGAATTGATGGAATCTGAGTCATCAAGCAATGCACACATATTGAAAATATAATTTTGGAAAAAAATTGATTTTAAACAATAACATTAAAAATGTGTGTTTTAAAAATTAATGTAATATGCGGTCTACAACATTAATATATAAACAGAAAAGGAGCCTAAGGCTTTAATATGTGATCTATCATTTGTGTTGAACAATATTGGATACAAAGCACAGTAAATGATGCATTAAAACCTTATATCATTTCTTATTAAAAATCTAACATTTTTTTAAGTTTTGTTTCTGAAATTAATTATAATAGGAATATGATGTTATAAATATTTTCCCTGTACTCAACCAATATTGGTAGAATCACAGAGCCAACAGGTAATAGAGAGGAAATTGTGATTTTCAATACATTACTTAAATTTCTGTGCCCTTTTTATCTTTTAACAAGTACAATAGTACTACCTATGCTATAATATTTTCATTTGGGTAAATGTGTTAATAAAGAAAAATATGTATAATAGTGCTAAATTCCTTTTAAATATGCAATATACATAAGCTTCTATTATATAATATCCAAAAGATAATATGTACCTAATTTACATTTGGTACTCAAACTAAGATTTTTTTTCATACTTTGAAAACTACTGTTTAGTATGAATTTCTAGAAAAACTACAATTTTTTTTAAATACAAAAGTTTCCAATTAAAAAAAAAACTTTAAACATTTATTCATATGAGTATTAACTTTGATTTCTAAACAATTTGCAACAGTTGAACTCTATGGAAAGTAGAAATAACACAAATGTAACTGACTTCTTCCTTATGGAATTGACAGACTCTGAAGAGATCCGGGGAATCCTCTGTATGCTGTTTCTCCTGATATACCAAATTACTGTGCTGGGGAATGCAGGAATGATACTGATAATTCACCTGGATCTCCAGCTTCATACCCCCATGTATTTTTTCCTTAGTCACCTGTCATTCCTTGACCTCAGTTATTCAACAGTCAACACACCTAAAACTGTAGAGAACCTACTGACTTCCACCAAGTATATTTCATTAATGGACTGCTTCATCCAGATATATTATTGTCTTCTTGGGTGTCACTGAATTTTTCCTCCTTTCTTCAATGGCCTGTGAGCTATCTGCAACCCTTTTCACTACCAGGTTTTTATGTACATGGGATTCTGTCATGCCCTCATCACTGGGTCATATAAGATTGGGTTTACTAACTCCTTGGTCAAAGTTCTTTGCATTGATAGTTTGAATTTCTGGAAATCCAATGTAATTTATCGTTTTTTCTGAGACACAACCCCAATTTTAGCCCTGTCCTGCACTGACACTAGTGACGCTGAAAAAATGATATTCACTTTTTTTTGTATAACTGTAATGGTTCTTTTATCACAATTTCTGTGTCTTACCTATCAATGCTGTCTTCTATCTTGAAAATTAATTCCATTTCAGGAAAGCTCAAAGCCTTCTCCACTTTTGCCTCCAATCTCCTAGGAAAGACCATTTATTACAGCACTACAATTTTTAACTTATTTAAAACCAAAGTAGTCCTACTCTTTGGGCAAGGATCAGGTGACCTCTGTGTTTTATACTATGGTGATCCCCATGCTGAATCTGCTCATTTATAGTATAAGGAACAAAGAAGTGCAAAATGCTCTCATCAGAGTGATTCAGAAGACAGAGAAATCCAAGTATTGAAATGGTAGTAACACTGAACTTTCAAGGAAGTGTGCATCTTTACTTTTTTCCTGTTTGGAATTTATTTGTTTGTATTTAAAAAGAGTAACACCCTTTAATTAATTTGTATTTCTTTTGAGCATTCTTTTATTTGTTCATACTTAATCTGGACTATTTACAAGAATATGCTTTAAGAAATCTATGTAATAATTAGAAGCCATGAAATATGTGTTTGCTATGACAAGTAATGTATGAAAATAAATTTTGTTTTATATTTAAAATTGTATCATTGAATTCTACATGCATGCTCCAATTTCAAGATAATTTTATTATGAAGAGCACCTTCAGAAGTCCTTTCTTTTATTTTTCAGAGAAGAAATATAACACAGTAATAAATGGTTCTGCTTTGAATTAGATAATACAAGGTTTATTTTCTATATTTGCCTGGATTTTAGGTGTATATCTCTTAGTATGTCACTGGAACTTGACATCTAGATTCTTCAACTGTACAAGAAAAATATTCTTTATAAATCTAGTTATAAATATGAAATCAGATAATGAATGGCCAAAATTATTGCTGTATACTAATAAATCTGGCCCTATCTTCAGAATACTTACATTCTTGAAGAATTTTGAATACCAAATGCCTATTGTTATGAAAATATTCACTGGTGTTTTATAAATACATTTGGTAAAATTATTCATAAACAAAAAGCTAAAAAGGAATATTAGCACTTAAATATTTTGTCAGAGTACAGTAATTTATTGTGATTGAATTAAGTTATAGAAAAAATTATATTAGAACATTTAAGAAAATTTAGGAATTATTTAAAAATATTAAACAAATTAGAAATATCCGAACCATTTTCAGATTAAGTTTATGTATGTGTTTGTCCATATTACACATATATACTTTTTTTTTTTCATTTTCTGCTTTGTTTTTGCAGGTTTTTGTGCCCACTCATCCATAATATCTTTGGTAATTCCTCTGTCATTTAAAGTTGAGAGATGAATACATTTTTGGTATATAAGTGAAATCAAGAATCTTATCTTGCATAGTTTTATGAGCTGAATGCATCAGGTTAAATATCTGCATGCTGTAGTAATTCTTTCATCTCTCTTTACTTGCTAATACATTTATAGTCCTGCCTTTCTGTGATATATCAACTAGCTTAAATAATTCACATTTATTTGTTTATATTTTGTATGATAAAAGTGATCATTTTCTTTTTCCTGATTTCTCTGTTTGTGATGACCTTTAAAAAGAAATGAATTCTTGAGATAACTTCTGTGTACATTTAGTTTTTAAATTATAATAGAGAAAACTTGTACAGCTAAACATTGATCATGAATCGAAATTTTATTACATTCCATAAATGTTAATCCGTTAGATTGATAAAATTTCCTTTTAAAAATTCTTGGCACACTTGTGGGAACATGGCATCAGATTAGCAGATAAGGCTCAGTGTTCTCACAAAAACAGTGGAGAAAGAGCCTACAGCTGCCAGAGGGACCTGCTTTGGGCATCAGCAGACCATGGTAGTGCTTCACAGCACCCAGGAGTGTGAGGGACAGAGAGACAAAGAAGCTGAAACAACAAACTGAGTTACTAAATCTCCCAGCCATTGAGAAGGGCTCCATCACCCACCCTAAGATATTCAGCAGTGGTAAAACCCAAGGCACATTGAAGCTGACTGAGATGGTAGCAAACTTTGTTCACACTGCCAGCTGTTAAAAGGGGAAAGGAAGGCAGAGTGGGGGCGGGGGGGGGGCTTTTCTTCAGTGAATTCAGCCAGCAGAGCTTACTTTGAATCTCAGTTCTTGCCTGATGAAAACAAAGGAATAACTAGAGATACACCTCTGTGCAAACATGTGCCAACAAGTGCCAACTGCTGGCCAGTCTGAAAATGACATGTACAGAAACTTTTTAGAGCTATCTTGACCCCACTACTGGGGGAAAATCTGCACCACATTAGTGGGTCCCTGGCATGGTTTTTGGTAACTTAAGGTGGGCAATTATTAAAGATTTAGGATAAGTTGAACCAAATGTCAAAGAACTGTGAAAAATAATAATAATAGGCAAGAGAGAGAATTTTCCATTATAGTAAATTCACCAACATATCAGATGCCTAGACATCAGCAAAAAATTACAAGCCATACTAGGAAACAGGAAGAAATGGCCCAGCCAAAGAAAAAAACCAAATATCCTGAAGAGATTCAGGATTTAAAAAAATTAATCAATGATAACCATACAACTCTCCTAAATCAATTTAAAGAATTTAAAGAAAATATGACTAAAGAGAAAAAGAACAATAAGACACTGGGTTAGCATAAAATACAATTTACAATTTGAAAGACTTCAAAGAAAAGTAAAAGACCTTATGGAAATGAGAGACATGATGGATGAGATTAAAAATACATTAGAAGCTCATAAGAGCAGATTTGAATTGCATGAATACAAAATTAGTGATTCTGAAGACAGAACATCTGAACTGGAAAAGATAGGAGAGTAAAAAAAGAGAAGAGAATGGGGAAAAAAAGTGTCACAGGGAATTGAATGGCACCATGAAACACAAAAACATAGACATTATTGGCTTTTCAGAAGGAGAAGAAAATGGAAAAAGGGCAGATAGAATATTTGAGAAAATAATAACTGAAAACTTCTGTGCCCTATGAAAGACACAAATATCAATGTCCAAGAAGTACAAGGCACTCCAAACAGATAAACACGATTAGACCTACCCAGAGGCACCTACTATTCAGAATGAAAATATCAGTGATAATGAGATTTTGAAAGCAGCAAGAGAAAAGCAAAGCATCACATACAAGGGAAATTCTATAAGATTAAGTGCTGACCTCCCATGAGAAACCTGGAGGAGAGAAGAAAGTGGTATGATGTTTTTAACATATTGAAAGAGAAAAACTGCCAGCTAAGAATTCTGTATCTGACAAAGCTGTGTTTCAAATATAAAGAGGAGTTCAAAGTCTTCACAGACAAACAAAAACTGATAGAATATGTTACAAAAAGACCGGTATTACAAGATTTACTAAGGGAAGTGCTGCAGCCTGAAAGGAAAAACCAAAGTCAAGAGACTTAGAGAAGAGTGTAGAAATGAATAATATTAGAAGGGTGAAGTAAATAATGCCTTTACAGTTATAACATTGAATGTTAATGGCTTGAACTCCCCAATCAAAAGATACAGACTGAGACAATGGATTAAAAAATATGATCCTTCTATATATTTTCTACAAGAGACTCTCCTCGGATGTAAGGACACAACCAGGTTAAATGTGAAAGGTTGGAAAAAGATATTCCACGCAAATAGTAACCAAGAAAGAGCTGAAGTAGCAATACTAATATTGGACAAAATAGATTCCAAATGAAAAACTGGTATAAAGGAAGAGGAAGGTCATTATACATTAATAAAAGGGGCAATTCAACAAGAAGAAATAATTAATTTAAATATTGATGCACTAACTTCAGTGCACCAAGATACATGAGGCACACACTGGCAAAGTTGAATGGAGAAATAAATATCTCTACAATAATAGTCGGAGACTTCAATATACCACTCTCAATATTAGATAGAAAGTCTGGACAGAAGATAAATAAAGAAATAGAGAACTTGAATAATGTGATAAATGAAGGGACCTAACAGACATATATAGAACATTGTACCCTGAAACTGCAAGATACATATTATTTTCAAATGCTCATAGATCTTTCCCCAAGATAGACGATATATTGGGTCACAAGACAAGTCTCAACAAATTTAAAAAGATTGAAATTACAAAAAACACTTTCTCTGATCATAATGGAATGAAGCTGGAAACCAATAATGGACAGAAAAGGGAAAATTCGTAAATATATGCAGATAAACAACATACTCTTAAACAACCAGTGGGTAAAAGAAGAAATTCCAACAGAATTCAGCAAATATATTGAGACAAATGAAAATGGGAACACAATATATCAAAATCTATGGGATTCCATAAAGGAAGTGCTGAGAAGGAAATTTATAGCCCTCAATGCTTACATTAAAAAGAAGAAAGAGCTAAAATTCATGATCTAAGTGCACACCAGGAAGCAGCAGAAAAACAAGAGCAAACTAATCCCAAACCAAGCTGCAGGAAACAATAGTGAAGATCAGAGTGGAAATAAATGAAATCGAGAACAACCACCACCACCAGAACAACAAAAAACAATAGAGAGAATCAACAAAACCAAAAGGTGGTTCTTTGAGAAGATCAGCAAAATCGACAAATCTTTAGCTAGACTGACAAAGAAAAAAAGAGAGAAAATATAAATAAAATCAGAAATGAGAGGAGGGCTTTTCCAACTGAGCCCATAGAAATAAGAGAGATTTTAAGAGGATATTATGAACAACTGCATCCCAAAAAACTAGAAAATGTAGATGAGATGGAAAAATACCTGGAAATATATGAGCCACTGTAGCACTTTGGCATTATTTATGAATTCCAAAAACAAATACTGGATTATGTTTGTTAATTGGTCTGTTCCTCTGGGTATATTAGATTGCATTGAATTTAGAGGTTTCATTCTTATTTGATTAAATTTTGATTAAGGATTTGATTGGGCCACATAAGTAGGACATTGA
>JAQZBX010014040.1:0-39081 GCA_029593785.1 Cabassous unicinctus | reverse complement strand
TGACTCAACATATGGTCTATATTGGAGAATTATCCATGCACACTTGAAAAGAGTGTGTAGTCTTCTCTTTTGTAGTGCAATGCTCTATAGATATCTGTTACATCTAGTTCATTTATCATATTATTCAAGCTGTCTGTTTCTTTATTTGTCCTCTGTTGGGGTGTTCTATCCACTACTGAGAGTGGTGTATAGAAGTATCCAACTGTTATTGTAGAGCTTTGCCAGTGTTTGCCTCATGTATCTTAGGCACTGAGGCTAGGTGCATAAAAATTTAGCATAGTTATTTCTTCTTTCTGAATTGCCCCTTTTACTAATATATAATGACCTTCTTCCTCTCTTAAAGCAGTTTGCTTTTAAAATCTATTTTGTCTGTTATTAATATAGTTACTCTGGCTCTTTTTTGGCTACAATTTCCGTGGAATATCTTTTTCCCAGCTTTTTAACCTGCTGTGTCCTTACATCTGAGATGAATCTCTTGCAGACAACATATATGTGCCTCATTTTTTAAAATCATTCTATCATTTTATGTCTTTTGATTGTGAGTTCAAGCCATTGACTTTCAATATTATTACTGTAAGGGCATTATTTATTTAATTAATTTTGACATTTTCTTTCTGTAGTTATATTGTACTATTGTCTTTATTTTTATCTTTTAATTTACCCTTTCTAATAATCTTCATTTCTACACTCTTCTCCAAGTCTCTTGCCCTATTTTTTTACTTTCAGGCTGCAGCACTCCCTTTACTATCTCTTGTAATTCTGGTCTTTCATGAAATATTTTGTTGTCTGTGAAGACTTTGAAAAGTCCTTCATTTTTGAAGGACAACTTTGCTGGATACACAATTGCTGGCTGGCAGTTTTTCCCTTTCAGACCTTCAATACATCATACCAGTTTCTTCACTCCTCCATGGTTTCTGATGAGAAATTGGCACTTAATCATATTGAGGTTCCCTTGTATGTGATGCTTTTCTTTTCTTTTGCTGCTTTCAGAATCTTCCCATTATCCTTGATATTTTTCATTCTGAAAAGTAAGCGTCTTGAGTATAGGTCTATATAGAATTATTCTCTTTGGGGTCATTGTCCTAGAATATTGATATATATGTCTTTCATAAAGGTTGGGAAGTTTTCAGCCATTATTTCATCAAATACTCTCTCTGCCCCTTGTCCATTTTCTTCTCCTTCTGGGTCACCAACAATGCATATGTTTTTGCATTTCCCATTACCTTTCAGTTCCCTGAGACTCTGTTCCATTTTACTCATTTTAGTCACTTTCTGTTTTTCTATCTTTTCTACTTCAGATGTTCTGTTTTTGAAATCACTTATTATGTCTTTGAGCAATTCAATATGCTCTTATGTGCCTCTAATTTATATTTAATCTTATCCATCATGACTTTCATTACCATAAGGTGTATTACTTATTTTTGCAGACTTTCCAATGGCTTTTTATGCTCACCAAGTGTCTTCTTAATATTCTTTATCTCTTTAGTCACATTTTCTTTTAATTCTTTAAACTGATGCCAGAGATTTGTGTGATTATCATTGATTAATTTTCTTACATCCTGTATCTCTTCAGGATATTTTATTTGTTTTTTGGCTGGGCTATCTCTTCCTGTTTCGTATTATGGCTTGTAATTTTTTTCTGCTATCTAGGCATCTGAATATTTTTGTGAATTTACTCTGAAGGCTAATTTCTCTCTCTTGTCTATTATTATTTTTTCATAGCTCTTCTTTCATATTTGGTTCAACTTATCCCACATCTCTAAAACTGCCCACCTTAAGTTATCAAAATCATGAGAGGGACTCACTAATCAGCCACAAATTTTATCCCAGAAGTTAAAGAACAGAAACGCCCAAGCGCAGTTTTTGTTCATGCATTTTCAAGACTGGCCAGCAATTGCACTATTTGGTGCACCTTTCCATGGAAGTGTATATCGCTCCATTTTCCTTTGTTTTGGTCTGGCCAGATCCAAGATTTAAGGTGGACTCCACTGGCTGAATTCACTGAAAAAAAGACCCCAACTCCCCCACCCTTTTTCCTTGTAACACCTGAGTAGAGGAAGGCATCTGCTCCCATCTCAGACAGATACAATAAGCAACGGGTTTTACTCCCACTTAATGAATGGGGATCAGCAAAGGGACCCCTTGCCAGTGGCTGGGACATTTACTAACTCACAGTTTGTTGTTTCAGGTTCTTCTTCTCTCAGTCCCTCACTCTCCTGGTCTGCTGATCCCCAAAGCAGGTATTTCAGGCAGCTTTTGGCTCTTTCTCTGTTGTTTTTGTAAGAGAGCTGAGCCTTGCTTATCTAATCTGATACCATCTGCTCACAATTCCTCAGCCACATACTTAATAACTCAAATTTAGAATGAATAAATAGATGATGGTATATTCATATATTCATACTATAAAATACCAACAATGAAATTAAAGTGCCATAATCTCACAGTATAATAATGCAGAAAAAAGAAGACAGAGCAAATTTTATATGATTACACATGTATGAAGTTTAAAATAGAGAAATCTAAATATGCTATTAGATGTTTGGATTGCAGTTACTTTTGGAGACTAGAGGAAGGAATATTTTTTGTTACTGCAAATGTTATAGTTCATGATCTATATGGTGGTGATATGGGTATGTTTGTGTAAAAGTTCACTCAGTGCAAATAATGACTGTGTAGTTTTCTATATGTTAATTAAATTTCAATAAAATCCCTTTAAAATAACATTAGTTGAATAATTACTAAATGAATGCATTATTTAAGGAATATTTATAAGACTAAATGGCTAGAATTTAAATATCAGAGGTTCAAAATTAATGAGCTAAACATCCAAGAAAAGCAACTAAATAATTCATAGTATACAAATAAAATAGCAATAATATAAAAATGAATGAAAAAATAGAAAACAAACATGCAACCAAAATATAATCATATCAAGAATTTTACTATGTGTGCACAATTTCTTATACACAATTGCCCACCCCAAAATTTTCTGAAAACTGTTCTTTCCTTTAAGTTTGAAGTGAAACTATATTAGTGTAAGACTATTCATAAAATTTATGGATCTCTTTTAGTGTTAATACTCAAACATGCTTGATTATGAAGTGCTACCCTAGATGCTATTGGGATTTAACATAATACAAATTCATGTACCACACAATTTTCTAATCCTCTTAAAAATTTGAAACACAAATATTGACCAATGTATATCACATAAAATACTATGAAATGACAATTGAGAAGACACCTACAGTTAATATAAAATCTATTCAAATTCATAAAAATTTAAAAAATTAAAAACATGACACACCAGTAGTGATTCAGGAATTTGAAGAAAATCTGAAAGTTTCTGTAAACATTAAAATAAATTTAAACAATTTTAAAATATAAAACACCAGTTATACAAACTTTTATAGCACGTTTTACTAAATATTGAAGGAACAGTTCATTCAGATACTCTAAATTCCTACAGAAAAAATTAAGAAGAATGCTTTTTATTTCACTTTATAAAACAGTATAACCTTAATTTCAAAACAAAATAAGAAAGGAATTATAGTCCAATCTCACTCATGAATATAGATGTAAATTCCAAACACAATATTAGCAAAGTGAAATAATCTCTATATGACAATTCATGGCTGATATATATTTACCAAAAATAGATCCTTCTAATTTGGATACCTACATGCTAATTGAGAAAAATATGTATGCTTCTTTCTCAAAAAAAAAATTTAAAAATGAAGTAGAAATTCTTAGCAGAAAAAAGTATAAGAAAAGTTCTCACATCTGATACAGATTATCTGAAAGAAAGAAAAAAGTAAACAGAGTAAACCTTTCAATGTTGAGAAGATAGAAGATATTTCACTTAATCAGGAGCAAGTCAAGCATAACTATTTTCACCCTTTTATCCAATGTTGTTCTTGAGGTCCTGGTATCATAGTATGATAAGAATAGTTTTAAAATTCCAAAAATTTCAAAAGAAATTATAAATCTGTTATTCAAAATTGATGTGAATATCTACATAGGAAAAGAAGCTGTGGCTATAGTAAAAGAATTAAGAAGTGACTAATAGAAGTTTTAAGACACAGGACGTCTCAGCATAATCTCATTGACTGCCACAGTACACAATGCCTCAAACAGCAGGGCTCCTGATGGTTCTAGAGACATCTAGACAGTATAAGAAGAGCAACAAGATCAGGAATTTGGCACCCTGTCAGTGGGCCTTACTTTGGAATATATGCTCCACAATGTAAAGAGTTAGATTCATTTATGATTTCCCTACACATGACTCTTCTGCCTCTTTTATTTGAACTTATAATTAGTCCTATACTCATTAAATATATGTCCCAGAGACTCAAATTTTTGGTCTGTTCATTTGCCAATTGAGCCCTGAATCTCAGCAGAGTTGCAACTCATAGTCTCCAATTCATTGGACTTGCTCAGGACAAAAAACAAAAGGATGATGATGGACAACAGTCATCCCAACAGAGTATCTATATCTGTAAGCAAGACAGTTGTTTCCATCTGTCCAATGTAACCTAAGCCCTCTGTCAATCTGAAACAGAGTAGGCATCACCTTCCCCAAATCCTGAAGGTTGAGAAATCAACAAACATAAGGGAGAAATGCAATTATAATCTAAAATAAACTTATTACTTTAGCAAGGGAATAACTTGTATCATTGATATAACGGCAGTGGCCACGAGAAGTTCTAAGGGGAGGCAGAGGGAAGAATAGCTATAACACGGGGTATTTTGGGGACATTGGAATTGTCCTGAATGACATTGCAATGATGGATACATGCCATTACACAATTTGTCAAAACTTATAAATTTGTGCAATGCAAAGTTTAAAGTGTAATGTAATCTATAGTCCATGGTTAGTAGCAATGCTTCAAAATATTTCATCAATCAAAACAAATGTACCACATTAATGAAAGATGTTGTTAATGGGGTAGAGTGTGGGAGAGGGAAGGACATGGTATATTGGAATCCCCTAAATTTTTAAAGTAACATTTAGGTAATCTAAAGCTTCTTAAAATATATATGTATGGAGCCAAGATGACAGCAGAGTAAGTAGCTCCTGGAGTCAGCTCATGTTACAGAGCAGTTAGTAATCACCCAGCGCTTACTAAACCACACGTATGGGGACCCAGGAGACCAGAAGAACACTCTGCAACATCCTTGAAAATATGAAAGGAGGAGACTGCCCAACTTCAGAGAGGATTCACTGAGGAGAGCTCTCCAAGCCATGGAGGTTGGTGCCCATAGGACAAGCTCACTTGGGAGTTATTCCGTGGCTGGAGTTGGAAACTTCATTTCCAAAAAATTTGGGTATGAAGACTCAGTGTGGCTAAGCTAATCTTAGGAACAACTAAACTTTGAGCCTGTCCATGTCAGAAGGAGGCTGCTAGCTGCAATTTTGACTCTGCCTCCAGCCTGAGGGGAAGTGGGACTCATTGAAAATCACAGTGTTGTTAAGGACTGGCTTCTTTCCACCCAAATTGGACTGCAGCTCCTGCCTAGGTTCCAGCCCAGGTTATCCTGGCAACTGCAGATGCTCTCTGCTGGCACAGACTGAATGGTCGGACACTTGGGGCTGCATGCCTTCACCCCAACAGGACAGGAGAGGTACTGGGTATCCTCAGCCTTTCTGGGTAATGGCAGGAGTTTTCATACCACACAAACTGGTTTGTTGAATGCCGTTGAGTCCATCTCCACCTCTCTCCCCTCCTAGGTTAGGAGGGGACTGGAATTCCCTGACTCTCAGGGCTTTTATAGGCACTTTTGGCCTGTGCAAACTTGACCATTGGGCACCTGCGGCTCCACCCCACCCCCAATTGAACAAGAGATGGACAGTGTTTGCCCAGCCTTTCTGGGTAACTGCAAGTGCTTTTGGCCTACACAGACTGGCTGATGGGTACCTGTGGATCCACCCTCTCTCTCCCCAAATAAGAAAGGAGGAGGCTGGTATTTCCATAGCTTTTATGGGCAACAACAAACTTTTGGCCTGCATGGACTGAACTATTGTGTGCCTATGGATCCATCCCCACTCCAATAACATAGGAGGTGTCTGGTGTCTCCAGCCTTTCCAGACAATAGGAAGTACTTTTGGATCACAGGGACTGAACTGTTGGAAGTCTGTGGATTCAACACAATCCCTTAATAAGATAGGAGGGGCCTGGTACTTCCTCAGCCACTCTGGGCAATGGTGAGTAATTTCAGCCTACAGGGACTGAAATGGTAAGCATTGGTGGTTCTGTTTCCACCCCTAAAGGGCAGAAGGGACAGTACTCCCTCAGCTTCTCTGGGCAACTGCAGATACATTTGGCCCACACAGATTAGATTGTTGGGCACTCCAGAGGGCCCATTCCTATCCCGGCAGGGAGGGGTTCTGGTGTCATATCAGTTTACATGAGCAGATGTGGTCATTTTGGATGCACACAGCATAGATTGCTGCCCACAACTAGAGCTCTGTCCCTGTCCAACTTATGGGAGGAAAGGATGTGAAGCTTTATCAGTCTCTCCGGGTGACTACAGAGAGTCTTGTCCTGCTCAACATGGATTATAATACGCAGCTGCAGTTTTGTCCCCACCCCTGACAGAGGATAAAGGTGGGAGAAGCTTCATGAATTCCTGGGGCAATGTGGGGAGTTTCAGCCTCTATAGCTTACAGCACCAACTACATCCTTGGTTCCTAACACACAACCAGCAACAGAGAAAACACAAGAAAGCCCTAAACTAAAGTGAGTACCTGCTTCCAGAATGAATACATCTAGGAAGCCAGATGCAAAAAGACCAAGAAAAAATTACAATCCATAGCAAAAACATCAAGATTTGGCCCATATAAAGGAATAAAATAAGCCTGCAGATGACATAAAGGAATTGAGACAACTAATCATAGATGTTCAGACAAATCTAATTAATATATTCAATTAGATAGCTAAAATGATTAAGGCTATTAAGGAGATGTTGGGTGAGCACAAAGAAGAATTTGAAAGCATACAAAGAAAAATAACAGACTTTATGGGAATGAGAGTTGCAATAAATGAAATAAAAAATACACTGGAGGCATATAATAGAAGATTTTAGGAAGTATAAGAAAAGATTGGTGAGCTCAAAGACATGGACTTCAAAAGTGAACATACAAAAGAACAGATGAAGAAAAGAATGGAAAAAATTGAAGAGGGTCTCAGGGAACTATTGACAGCAAGAGATGTGCAAACATATGTTTCATGGGTGTTCCAGAAGGAGAAGAGAAAGGAATAGGGAAAGAAGAAATATTTGAAGAAATACTGGTGGAAAATTTCCCAATCCTAATGAAGGACATAGATATCTGTGTCCAAAAAGCACAACATACACCCATTCAAATAAATCAGAATAGGCCAACCCCAAGACAAATACTAATCAGAATGTCAAATGCCAAGACAAAGAGAGAATTCTGAGAGCAGCAAGGGAAAAGCAATGCATAAAATATAAAGGACACCCAAAAAGATTAAGTGCTGATTTCTCATCCGAAACCATGGAGGTAATAAGGCAGTTGTATGATATATTTAAGATACTGCAAGAGAAAAACTGCCAGCCAAGAATTTTATATCTGGCAAGATTGTCTTTCAAAAATGAGGATAAGATTAGAGTATTCAGAGATAAACAGAAACTGTGGGAGTTTATAACAAAAAGCCCAGCTTTTCAGGAAATACTAAAGGGGATGTTAACAGACTGAAAAGAAAAGACAGGAAAGAGAGGTTTGGAAGAGAATCTTTAAATGATGATTGTATCAGTAACAGTAACTAAAAGTGTCTAAAAATAAAATGACAGATAAAACACAAAGATCAAAATGGAGAAATAGGAACTGTCTTTACAGTAATAACATTGAATGTTAGTAGATTAAATTATCCAATCAAAAGATACAAACTGGTCGAATGGATAAGAAAATATAAGCCATCTATATGCTGTCTCCAAGAGGCTCACCTTAGACCCAAGAATACCACTAGATTGAATGTAAAATGTTGGAAAAAGATATCCCACATATGTAGTAATGAACAAAAAAATCTGGGATAGCTACACTTATATCATATGAAATAGACTTTAAAAGCAAAACTGTTATTATAGACAAGGAAGGACATTACATATTAATAAAAGGGATGATTCACCAGGAATAAATAACAATCATAAATGTATATGCTCCTAACCACGATACCCCAAGATACATGAGGCAAACTCTGGTAAAACTGAAGGGAGAAATAGACATTTCTATAATAATAGTTGAAGATTTCAATGCACCACTCTCAGCATTGGATAGAACATCTGGGCAGAGGATGAATAAAGAAACAGAGAGCTTGAATAATATGATAAATGGACTAAACATAAGAGACATACACAGAACATTGCACACCAAAACAGCAGAATATACATTCGTTTCAAGTTCTCATGGATCTTTCTCCAGGATAAACCATATGTTGGGTCACAAAGCAGATCTCAGTAAATTCAACAAAAATGATATTATACAAAGCACTATTTCTGATCATAATGGAATAAAGTTTGAAATCAAAGAAAAAGGGCCAATTCACATATAGATGGAGATTAAACAACAAACTATTAAATAATCAGAGAATCAAAGAAGAAATTTCAAGAGAAATCAATAAATATTTCTAGAATAATGAAATGAGAATACAACGTATCAGAATTGCTGGATGCAGTGAAGGCAGTGTTGAGAGGAAAATTTATAGCCCTCAATGCTTACATTAAGAAAGAATAGATGGGTAGTGATATTACTGGGTTTGCTGGTGCAGGGTTAACAGATGTGTAGATTAGGAAGGGCAGGTTAGAATACCCAGGGCATGTAAGTATGAATCTTGTCATTCCATGAGTCAAGACAGGGAATGTCATATGCCCCAGGGGGATGGGGAGGAAGGAAAACTTAAGATCAAATGGGGTATTTAATGGTCATGGGAAAGGTTTTTCATTACCTTACAGTAATGGATACAGGACATGGTAAATATCATCAAAAATTATTACACTGTGCAGTCTAAATTGTAAATTATACTGTAAACCATTGACAATGTTTAGTTACTATATTTTACTATCTGTATAACAGTTATAACAATGCTAACATCCATAAAAAAAAAGGTTTTAATATGGGGTGGGAAGGGGGAGGGAGGTTGGGTATGTGGGAGTCTCTGGTATTCCATGTGTGACTTTGCTGTGACCTAAAACTTCTTTGAAAATTAAATCAAAATTTGGGAGACACTGGGAAATGAGAGGGGAAAGGTGTCATGGTACACTGGACATCTGATAATACAGTGACAAAAGGAAAAAAGAATAATTTTTTTTAAAAAGGATTTTTTTGTTTTTTTACCATTTTTTGAATGTTCCAATCCCTTAATTATATTTTATTTTTAGTTTAGTTTTTTTTTTCTTCTGAGTTTCCTTGTATTTATCTCTGGCATTTAAGCTTATCATTATTTCTTTTTCCTATTAATTGTATTTGGTTATTATATGGGCTTCATGTTCAGGGAAGATTTAGATCACAGAAGTGTTACAATGGGGGCTGCAGAGGATCATTAGTGGAGGGTGTCTGGGATGGGGGATTCATGGGAGTAAGCTCATCTGAATATACATGAAAGACATATAAAATTGTTCAAATGATCAAGGGATGGGGCATGGTCATGGTGGGTAGACAATCACTCAATAAATGAGAGAATCAGAATTCCCAGCCTGGAGAGCTCTGCCACATTCTCCAAGGGAGCAGCAACAGTCCCTTGAGTGCAGGGGCAGTGTCTGGCAAAAGAGGATGGCCCACTGATGGGTTTTGTTATTGATGACTAGCCTTACGAGTCCTTGCTCTTTTAATTGAAACTTAGCCTACTGTTATTGAGTGCCTAAGTGTTGCCACCTGAGATCCTCCTTGTTGCTCAAATGTGGCCTCTCTCTAAGCCAAACTCAGCATTTGAAAGCATTACCTTCCCCCCAACGTGGGACAGGACTCCTGGGGATGAGCCTCTCTGGCAATGAGGGATTAATACCAAGTGCCAACTGGCAACACGATTTGAAAAAGACCTTGAATAATAGGGGGAAAAGGTAAAGAGAAATGAGTTCATGTGGCTAAGAGACTTCAAAGTGAGTCAGGAGGTCATACCAGAGGTAACGCTTACGCACATCTCAGTAGGATCTCATAGAATTCCAAAGTGGATATCACCCCAAATAGTGGGCCTCCTGAAGGCTCTGGAGACACCCAGGTCCTGTGTCAGGGTGGACAGCTCCAGAATTTAGTGCCTTGCCAGTGGGCCCTACTTTGGAGTTTGTTCTCCTGAGAGTGACAGAGTTGAACTCAACTATGTCTTTCCCTGCACATGGCTCATCTATCCCCTCTTTTCAAACCTATATGTGGTACTGGAGTTTGTAGGTGTACATCCAGAGACTTGAGTCTCTGGACTGTCCATGTGCCAGCTGGGTCTGGAACCTCAGTGGAGCTGCAAATCCTACTCTACAGCTCATTGGACTCACCCAGGACAAATGGCAGTGAGATGATGGACAACAGCCATCCCAGGGAAGGGAGAGAGACTGCAGCTGCAGGCAGGATAATCTCATCCATCTTCCCCATGGGACATAAGGCCCCTCTCAATGGGTGGTGGAGTGGACATCACCATCCCATACTCCTAAGGATGGGGGGGAAGAGCTATGGACTAATGTGGACTTACTTGTATTCTACTATAGACATATTGTGATTCAAGCGATGGAAGAAATTACAACACTTGTGTAGAGCCAGTGGCCACTGGAAGCTCTGGGGACAGGGAGAGGGAAAAGCATTTGTAATACGGGGGCTTTTTCAGGACTTGGGAATTGTCCTGAGTGCCATTGCAATAACAGATACACGCCATTTTATATTATCATATAACATGCAGAACTCTGTGGGAAAGAGTATGGTCTATAATGTGAACTATGGTCCATGCTTAATGGCAAAGCCCCAGGATGTGTTTTTCAATTGCAATTAATGTGTCACACTGATGAAAGATGTTTATGTGGGATGTTGTGGGAGGTGTGGGAGGTAGGGCATATGGGAAGCCCTATATTTTCTGTGTAACATTTATATACTCTAAGTATCTTTAAAAAAATAAAAAAAAATTAAATACAAAAAAATAAAAATAAAAGAACATGGGAACATTACTACCAACCCCACAGAAATAAGAGAGATCATAAAAGGATACTATGAACAAATTCATGCCAAAAAACTAGACAATGTAGACAAAACAGAAAAAATTCCTAGGAATGTACAAATAACTTACACTGATACTAAAAGAAAGAGAAGACCTCAATAAACCAATCACAATGAAAGAGATCAAAACAGTCATCAAACACCTCATTATTATGAAAAAAGAAAATTACAGACCCATTTCTCTATTGAATACACATGCAAATATCCTCAAAAATATACTTGCTAATCGAATCCAACAACACATTAAAATAATTATTCATCATGATCCAAGTGGGTTTTATACCAGGCATGCAAGGCTGATTCAGCACAAGAAAGTCAATTAGCATAATACACCACATTAATAAATCAAAGAAAAAAAATCACATGGTCTTATCGATTGACACAGAAAAGGCATTTGACAAAATATAGAATCATTTCTTGATAAAAATACTTCAAAAAATAGGAATTGAAGGAAACTTTCTCAACATGATAAAGGTCATATATGAAAAAACCCACAGCTAACCTTGTCCTCAATGGTGAAAGCCTGAAAGCTTTCCTGCTGAGATCAGGGACAAGGCAAGGATGCCCATTGTCACCACTGTTGTTCAGTATAGTGTTAGAGGTTCTAGCTAGAGCAATCAGGCAAGAAAAAGAAATAAAAGGCATCCAAATTGGAAAAGAAGAATTAAAACTTTCACTATTCTCAGAAGATATGATCGTGTACCTAGAAAATCCCAAAAAAATCTACAACAAAGCTGCTAGAGCTAATAAATGATTTCAGTAGAGTGTCACGATCCAAGATCAATATGCAAATATCAGTGGTGTTTGTATACACTAGTAATGCACAATCTGAGGAGGAAATCAGGAAAAAAATCCCATTTACAATAGCAACTAAAAGAATCAAATATTTAGGAATAAACTTAACCACGGATGAAAAGCACTTGTATTCGGAAAACTATAATACATTGCTAAAGAAATAAAAAAAAAAGACCTAAATAAATGGGAGAACATTCCATGGTCATGGATTGGAATACTAAATATCATTAAGATATCAATTCTACCCAAAATGATATACAGATTCAATGCAATCCCAATTAAAATTCCACCAGCACTTTTTAAACAAATGGAAAACACAATTATCAAATTTATCTGGAAGGTAAAAGGCCCTGGATAGCCAGAAACATCTTAAAAAGGAATAGGAGGACTCCCACTTCCAGGCTTAAATCATATTTCCTAGCTACAGTGGTAAAAACAGTATGCTATTGGCATAAAGATAGACACAGAGATCAATGGAACCAAATAGATGGGTGAGAAACAGACCTTCACATCTATGACCAAGTGGTTTTGAGAGGCCTGTCAAACCCACCCTTCTGGGACAGAACAGATTATTCAACAAATGGTGCTGGCAGAACTGGATATCCATAGCCAAAAGAATGAAAGAATACCCATACCTTACACCTTATACAAAAAAATAACTCAAAATGGATCAAAGACCTAAATATAAAAGCAAGTTCAATAAAGGTCCTAGAAGAAAATGTAGGGAAACATCTTCAAGACCCAGTGGTAAATGGTGGATTCTTAAACCTTACACTGAAAGCATGAACAACAAAAGAAAACATGGATAAATGAGACCTCCTCAAACTTAAACACTTCTGTGATTCAAAGAACTTCATCAAGAAGGTGAAAAGGCAGCCCATTCAATGAGAGAAACTATTTGGAAACCACATATCCAATAAGGGCTTTATTTCCATTCTATATAAAGAGATTAGACAACTCAACAATAAAAGAGGAAGCAATCCATTTAAAAAATGGGTAAAAGATTTCAATAGACATTTCTCCAAAGAGGAAATACAAATGGCCAAAAAGCACATGAAAAATGTTCCATATCACTAGCTATTAGGGAAAAGCAAATTAAAACAACAATGAGATATCATCTAACACTGCATAGAATGGCCATTATTAAAACTCAGGCAACAATAAGTGCTGAAGAGGATGTGGAGAAATAGGAACACTCCTTCACTGTTGGTGGGGTGTAAAATGGTGCAGCCTCTGTGGAAGACAGTTTGGCAGTTCTTCAGGCAGCTAAATATGAACTGTCATATGATCCAGCAATTCCTTTACTAGGAATATATCCAGAAGAACTAAAAACTATGACAAAAACAGACATCTGATGTTCATAGTGGCATTATTCACAATTTCCAAAAGATGGAAACAACCCAAGTGTCCATCAACCAGTGAATGGATAAGCAAAATGTGGTATATACGTACAATGGAATACTATGCTGCAGTAAGAAGAAATGAAATTGGGACACATGGATGAATCTTGAAGACATTTTACTAAGCAAAGTAAGCCAGACACAAAAGGAAAAACATTGCATGGTATCATGAATGTGAACCAAATATGAAGAATAAACACATGGAGTTAAAACCTAGAGTAGAGGTTATTAGGAGATAAGAGGACGGTTGAGAAGAACTACTGATGCTTAATGTATGTAGAAGCTTTAAATAATTGTAAAAGGGTGGAAATGGAAAGAGTTAATGGCAACACATTATACCAAATAGCAACTGGTTTATAAATGGGATTGTGGCTGAAAAGGGTGATGTGAGGAAGTAAATATGAATTGAAAGAAAGCTAAAGAATAATTTAGGGACTGAATAACACAGTGAACCCAGAGGTGTATGAGAATTGTGGTTGAGGGTACAAATGCAAGATTGTCCTTCTGTGAGGTAGAGCAGATGTACATCACTATTGCAGCATGGTGGGAATGTGGAGAAGCGTGGGAAAACTACAATTGCTGTAACCTATAGACTGTGGTTAACAGCAGCAATTCTATAATATTCTTGCATCAATGCCAAAGATGTACTATGTTGGTAATGGAGGTGTATGGAAAAAGTGTGCCAAATATATGCTATGGACCATGGTTGGTGGTAATAATCTGATGATATTATCTTATAATATGTAACAAATATTCCACCATGGTGTGGTCTGTTGGTGAAGGGATGCTGTATGGAAAATCTACACATGTGTATGATTGTTTTCCAAGTTCACAACCTCTGTAATAAAAATATATATTTTTTAAAAATAGGGTGAGTTGGTGGAAAAATTCACCAAATCTAAGATAGAGACTATATTTAGTAGTAATATTTTGACAATGTTCTTGCATACTTTGTAACTAATGTTTCACAACAATGCAAGGTGTTGGTGGAGGGGTGATGTTTGAGACCCCTTAAGATATTATATATGTTTATTTTGTTAGTTCACAATCTTTACTACACCCTTATTGTTTATGCATGTTCATGTATGAATGATATACTTCAATAAAAATATATTTAAAATAAGTGAAAGGATCGAAAATGAAGAAACTAATAAATGTTAATAAAAAATTAAAAAAAACAATATATATGTATGTGTATATATATGTGTGTGTATATATATATATATACAAAAGACAGAGGACTAATATTCAAAAGCCATTTTCATTTTGAAACTGCCCAGAACCAGTTAGTACCATCTTCACTTAACTGTATCTTTTGTAATTTTTCCTATGTAATTTCTCTCCTTGTGTTTGTTTTTCAAGTGGCCAAGAGAAATTATATAACCTGAGCATGTGCAGAAATACAGAATGGCATCCTTAGATGACTTTGGAGATACTAACAAAAAATTGTCCCTCTCAGAACCAAAGCTGCATGAATCAGGAGGCATCATCAATCCAATGGGAGACATCCTTCAACAAGGGAAATTCAGTCTGGAGCCTGTCTTGCCATACATGAAAAAATCCGTGCCTAACCAATCAAACCAAAACTAGCTATCTTTCCTTATACTAACACCCACCTCCTTTCCCAATGAAATCTCCCTTACCCCTCGTGTCAGGGAGACAGATTTGAGCCTTGAGCCTAACCTCTTAACCTATTATTGGTTGAACTTGCAATAAAGCTCTTTCTTTTCTCAAAAGCTTGAGTCTTAGAATTGAATCCTGTTTGGATTGAGCAGGAAGCCTTTGTTCAAAAATGATTTCTGTGTATGAACTGTTAACAGAAAATTAATCTTTACAAAATACAATTTATAATAGAAAACAAACATGCTTTAAAGTACTCAGAAGAAAATATCACAGTATAGATACAACATTAAAAACTTTTAAAAAAAGACATGATAATGACTTAAGGAAATAAGGAAGAGCTGTACCTTCTTAAAAGGGAGAGATTATATTGACTAGAAGTCATATTTTCAAAAATTGGTCTATAGATTCAGTGCAGTTGCAGTTACTATCTCAATGAGTATTTCTCATCGAACTCATTGAGCTTATAATGATGAATATCATCATTTATAATAGATGAGTAAAGCAATGTGATATTACAACAAGAACAGAAAAATGAGTTCAGTATAACAAAATAACAAAAATATTTCAGGAACATACTCAAGCACGATGGTGATATATGACAGAGAGGAAATTGCGGATTAGTAGTCAGATAATGACCAATAATAATCAATTATTCATGCTGGAAAAATTCATGTTCCATATAGGAAAGAAAAAAGAGATTTCATTCTCTTATCACAGCATATAAAAATTCATTTCCCAATAGATTATGTATTTAAAATTAAAAGCCAAATGAACCCCTCTGAAAAAAATTATAACAATACAATTATACTGTTATCATTATGAAAGAGTGCTTAATAAAACAAAAGAAAACTGTAAAAATTGTGAATGTTAATGTTTCCAATTAAGAAGTTTATTAAATCTTGATCATATAGTGAAGGAAAAAAAAATCCTTAAACTGAAAGGTTTTTTAAATTAGTGTTCAAAATATGTAAACACGCCCAATGAGATAAAAGGTAAAAAAAAAAAAATGGAAAAATGGTCAAAGATGAAAACAAGCATTTTACAGGACAGAATATACAAAACACCTGTAAACATCAGAAAAGATGTTTACTGATCATGGAAATAAATATTAAAATCACAAAGTAATAAGATTTAACCCTCATCTGTCTGGCAAATTTAAAGTTATAAAAGACCATGTGGTTGCAAGGATATGAGACTATGGGAACACTGATATATTGCTTGTGAAAGTCTTAATTTTACCATTTTAGAGGCATTAAATATTAAATTTAATGTATGCATTTCCTTTGACTCACCAATTCAAATATTATATATATATATATCTAGAGATACTCTTATAGATTTCCAAAGAGATAATTTCAATAATGTTCATAGTAGTCTTATTTGTATTAGCAAAATAATAATTAAAATAAAGAAAGGAAAGAAAATGAGAGACAAATCAATTGTACAATAATAGAAGAATGGGTAAATAGCATGTTCTTCAAACAAAGAAACACTACAGAAGGAAAATGAGTTATGTAAACATATGCATTGGATACATGAAACTGAAAAATATAATTTTGAGGGAAAGAACTCATTCACAATTGATTCCAAGTCAAAAATAAGGAAAATTAGAAAATATGTTGTTCCAAGATATGTATTAATTCTATCAATGTAAAATTAAGTATGAGATTTATTAATGCATAATTCAGGAAGTATTTACTTTTGAATGGGAGGGATGGTATACATTGGAGAAGTGTCTTCAAGACACTTTGAAGGTTCTGATGGTGTTTTATTTCTTAAACACTTTTGTGATATAAAAGAGTCCATTTGAGTTTGAGTGACTCTCCCTTTATATAAATAAAGATAGTTATAGAAATAGAATTAGATATATAAACAGTCACAAACTCAGATATATAACTATTTAAAAATATATATTTACAAGACAATGATATTTTGAAAAGCAGATATTTTGCTTTTAAAAAGTAGTGAATTATACAATTAGCTGCAAAATTGACCCAGAAGTCATTGTAAAATATTATAGGAATACTTTGTGTTGATTCAAAGCCATTGGAAAGAAATAGCATATATATATAAGTGGAATTTTAGAAGTTAAGAAACATTAATCAAATGAAGAATTTTAGAAAAAGAACATGAATTTATGAAGGTGGAGAAGCATCAAATGGTTCAGAAAATCAACTTGAATTTAAGAAAGACAAAATTATTCAGATGTATATTGATCATCCACCGATATCCACTGATTGCCGATCACAAAAGCTGAAAATAGAACAATATATAATAAACTCTAGTGAAATGTCTGGATTTTTAGACTTGAAATGTATAGACCCTCCACTGAGGCTGTGCTGAAACCTAACCCTTGCTATTGGCCAAGAAGCAATCAGGCATGATGAGAATGTATCAATTCTTAAGAAAATAAGCATTATTTTGCAAAGAAAGAGTTTCAGGTGACTTTATTTCTGTCACCTCCAATCAAATAGAATCCATTCTCCTCTTGAAAAGAGGAAGGGACTTATGTTTTTCATCTAGAACTTTCAGAGAATTTGGGTGTTCATGATTCTCAAACTCAATCTCTAATATCACTATTTTAGCACCCCATTTTTCCAGGGTTCTGTTGACATAAGAGACTCTAGAGGTTGTGTATTCAGGCTCATTTACAGTCCTGCCACCCTTACATCTAATTCTCGGTCTGATCTTCAGCATGACTTACTATTTGGATTCTGGACAACATAGCTCCAACTAAGTTATAGAGACCCCTGGCTTTCAGAGCATTTCTTAAGTTGCTGTAGGCCAAATATTACTACCATATCCTTTACATTAGGCTTCTGATATCAACACCAGGCAATGCCACAATCCTTAAATTTATATAATCTCCCCTTGCCATTCAGGCTCCAAATCATTGGAAATCCCAAGGCCCATCAGTTGCCATCTTTGCATCTCAGTGAACAAAGATGAGATACTGTGGTTTAGTGCTCTTCATTTAGAATACAGATGTAGATGATTTTAGGCCTGTAGAGAAAACTCTGACTTACAGAAAATGGAAGCAGTGGAAATTCTTCTCTCTTCTCCTGATTGTCTGAGACATAGTAATCTACACAAATTTTCAGAAGACATTCCAGTAAGATGGAGGAAACATTTATCCTAACACCAGAGGCCAGTTGGGAAATGCACACTATTATTTTTTATCTCCTCCTCCCTGCCTTCCTTCAATTTTCTCTCCTTATTGAATTTTAGCTCATAAGCTTTTGCTCACTTTCCTTTTCTCAGGAACCCTAGGTTAACATATTTAATATCAGAAGTAGCCTAGGATGCAGATCTATACTATGGAATTTTATATTTTAGTTTCTCTCAAGTCTGAGAGCAATAGTGTCTTCACTGCTGTAGGAATTGGTGGTAATCTCCCCTGACATGTGGTGGCATCACAGTTACCATGGATTCAAAGGAAGGAATCCAGGAACAGGGAAGTCTTGGGAAAACAACATATGAAATGCATGGGATCACCATTAATGGCTGACAATATCAGAGAAGCTGGAGAAGTAGTAAAATGAAAGGAAAATAGTCAGAAGACCTTGTTTTGAATTTCCCCAACCCAATTATGAGCTAGAGCATGATATTTGCCTTTCCTTTTACTTCATTTATAAATCTGGGATACTTATAATTGCATTGTCCATGTTATAAGGACAAGCAGATTTTGAAAATAAGTAAAATTCTATTCAAATATCAGAGTAAATTGCATAGAATAAGCATTATTGAATTTTGTCTCAAAATATAAACTTTTATGTTCTTCCATTTATTAAAAAAATAACTGTTTTAGAGAAAGCCAATAACTAGTTTATATGTTTTTGGGGGAGCCATTCAGACTATAGTTCCCAGTAAAACCAATTTTCTCTCTTCCTTCTCAGATGTTTACTCTCATTAAACAGTCCTGACTATGACCTAGGCATCATTTTCAGTCAATCCAATTCTTCCACAGTTCTTTGCTCATACTCTTTCAAGAAAGTAGAAGACTCCTAAACCATGCTTTGCATAATCCACTACAATGTGCATATCAAGTATTACCTTTATTATGAAGTCTTTCCTACCTATTTTAATCATCTATTTATCTATTTCAATTGATTGTTTTTACCACAAAAGAACCTTATTTTAAAGGAAAACTTGAAAATTTTTGTTTAACAGAACTTATTTTTCTATTTATGAGGGGATGTGCAGTAAATTTCTACCTGTACTGATAGGTAAAAACATGTGCAGAACAGGTTGCCACTGCAGGGGCTAGAGTAAAAGGTAGGGAAGATTTGAATGAACATATGAGAAATTTTATAAACAACTTATTCTGAAACAAACCAAAATTAAAAACCTGGGTCCAATTTCCTTGCATTAGACTTCTATTGCATTTACTATTTTGTCTAACCACAGACCTAGCATGCTCTTGGTTCATTAGACTTTTTTCAACAGAAAGTACATGCATTTTGACCTCACAAGATTGAATGGAAGTGGGACCCTTGGTTTATGTTCAAACTTCACAGGGGAAAAAGGATTATCAACTTTGGCATAACTACTTTTTAAGGACTTTTGATGGTTTTCACCATTTTAAACAGCACATTTGACCAGATTTTCTTTTGAGAAATCTTTCAGCCCACAGAAAAATTGAGAAGGAGGTTTGGGGTTATAATCTCTGAGGTAAACTAATTTAAATGCCCCTTGAAAATTAAGCAGAAAACAAAACTATATTTCCACCCTTTAGACCACAATTGATATTCAACTATTGGGTGGGAAAAAAATTCAACATAAATGCCAGTAACGGTATTGCAAAAATCAAGAGACTACTTTTCTGTATAGAAAAAAAAAAATAACAGGAAACTCCTACAACCAGGAAAGCCTCAATGCATGGTGAAATTCATTACTCTTTAGCAGTGACATTATATATTTATTCTGAATGCTCACAAAATGCAGAAAATTACACTTAATTCAGAGTTAAATAAATTTATCTATGTGTTCATCTAATAAGTAAAATCCTAACTAACCTGTATTAAATAAGTACTACTTTCAAATAAAAGAACATTTCATATATGAGATAATTGCATTTTTCTCTAAAAATATGCTGACTTTTTTCTTTTGAAATGTACATTTTCCCTCTTGCCTTCAAGCTTTTGTAAGCTTTTTAAAAACTTTATTTCAACTTTAAAAAATAAACTAACAGACATAAGGCAGCCTAGAAAATTATTGAAACATTAATTTTAAAAATCCCATCTAGACAGTTGTCTTATTTAATCTTAAAAACAATAAACTTCTTTTTTTTTTTAGTTAGGGCAGTAAAAAGAATTTATTGGGAAATGGGGTATCAGAATAGAGTTTGTTGAGAAATGGGAGAGCAGGATGGAAATAAACACCAATTTGGTGTTGTCTCCTCTAGGCAGAGAGAGCCAATAAACATTTTTAATATTAATGTCCAATTATCTTTTAAAAATGCAGCAAATGATTACTTCCATATCCATCAGAAGATGTCAAAATGAAGCAGATATTTTTCTGATGTGGGAAATTCGTGAAGGAAATAATAGGAATTGTATTCAATCTCATATATGGTTTTATTAGAGAAAAGTAAATTGATAGGTAAATCAATTGAATGATATGCAGTTTAAGCAAAAGATAAAAATATAAATGAAGAAAAAAGGTACAATTCAGAAGAAATTAAGGAAGTGCACAAGAGTAGATATACATTGATTTCTCCCTTCCTCTTTTGTTTCTCTACATGTGATATGTATGCAGGTAAATTAAATACCTGGAAAGTTATGGGTTTAGAACACCTCAATCTGGAAATCAATGCGGATTAAATTTAATGCATAAAGAAGAGAATGAGGTGAACTTTAAAGAGAAAGGAAATAAGATTAATTCTGAGACAGGAGAAAATTTCAAAGCTATATGTAGAAAAGTGTCTTGGGTGAGAAAACTTGGGTTCCAGGAAAAACATTAAAAGGAATATTTTCCTAGAAAATTTTCAAGAAATATTTGGTCCTGAAAAGTATATTTCCAGTATCAGGATAGTAAGAAAAGAATTAAAATACACCTTAAAAATATCCATTTTATAGCTATCAGTATTTATCCAAATTGTAAAGACTATTTGATTATCTCATTTGCAAAACAGGGCTAATAAGAATGTTGGGGCTTTATATGAGTAAGTATGTGGAAAATGATGAGAGCTGCATTTAGGAGATGGTAAATACTAAATAAATATTTACTATTATTACTATTATTTCCCTTTTCAGTCTCAAATAATTACAGTCAATTTGATATGAGTTGTAATAATTTTCATTTTTATGTTAATCTTCAATGTACTTTTATTTACTATTTTGGCTACTATATATCAGATATGTAATGTATACATAGCAATGTAAGGAAAGGCAACAAGAAAAGAAGAGATTGATGCCTATTGCACACTATGTATGTGCCTATTAAATTAACATACACAAGTGTGGGACATTGATAGTAGAAATACACAAATTAAATGAAGAGGAATGAGTGTCCGGTAAATTTATGTTTGCCCCAGATTATATGGCCATGACTCTTTTCTGGTCTCTTGTCTGAATGCAAATTTTATGCACTCACAATTTGACCAAGTTATGAATGACAAGACTGCCTCAGAGAACTTAAATAAGAATTAATTTCCTGGCTGTTCAAAATGTCAATGATGACATATTTTGAAGTACTTTTGGGAATATTAAAGGAGACAAAGATTTCCATAGGTTTAAAGAATCAAGGAAATCTTGCTAGTGATCGAGCAGCAAATGTCTTTTGAGCATGGATGTAACAAAAAGAACCAACAGTTTAGAGGCCTTTTTCTGCCATGGTATATGGAATGAATTGCAAAGGCCCAAAGAGTAATTAAAATTGAGTTGGAATACCTCTGTCAAACTCAGGGAGACCACTGTGAGTGCTGTTATTATGATAATTTATTATCCAGAATGAGAAAGGACTTAGTGTAAGGTGAAGGCCTGAAGTGTAATCCCTCAACAGGTGTCCTGTCCTAAATTATTTATTGGGTGCAAATAGAAAGGGAACAACCAGTATGTTACCCCATATATCCTTCAAGCATACTAAAAAATAAACGAGTCAATTATTAACAAAACTTTTTCTAAAGAATGTAGTGAAAGACTAAATCCCAAGTCTAATAAAATAATAAATTGCAGAGTCAGTTTACAATTTAAAATACAAATTTTACATATTCTAATCTAATATCTTGTAAGAATGATTAAGATTGAAATATAATTATTCCTGTTTGGAATAATCTACTGGAGTTAATGCTTCCTTCTTATGCATGTTGACTGCACTTTCCAGGCTTTTCATAGGCTTTGTTCAGAATTAGGGGACACAAGATGATTAAGCCCATTAAGAAATGCAACTTATAGTTTTATATTGATTTTCCATAGATTTACTGTATAAATCTTTGTAACAAATTAAGAAGAATTATGTAATATCCCCCTAGTTCATGCTAAATTTGAGCAGATGAAATAATGGAATTCTATTTTATTTCTGAAATGTCTTTTGCTTTTTTAATGTAACCACCATGAGTGGCAAGATTTTCCACTAAAAAGTCTAAAAGTCTATTCCTGCTGCCTAACATGGTACATGTTACATAGTAGAAATGAAAAATATTTGTTGAATAAATAATTTTGTCTTTGTTTTTGCCATCAATATTTTGAAGCTCTCATTTCATGCAGTTGATTTCAGCTTTTGAAAAGCCCCATGTGTTATACAGAAGGCAAGTGTATTACTATTTTAGTGAAGAGATTAAGAATAGTTGGGGTTATGAAGTGAAGAAACCTGGCTGTAGACATACCTGATGAATTTGTGTTAGTGTAAAACTATTGCTTATAGCTCCTGGTAACAAGCTCTCTGTATAATTCAGCTAAACATGAAATTTAGGATCTCGTGAATCTATTCTTTAAAAAAGAATATTGGAAATAAACTGCAGATGTTGGAAATGTAAATTCTAATTTCCTTAATTAATAGAAATTTTGAAGTGCAATTTATTGCTTTGTTTCCTGGAAGAATCAGGTTCTTCAAATCCACAATAACAAAGTGTTAAAATGAACTTTAACCTTGGGAAAGGAGTGCTTATAACTATGAACACATATGGGCAAATTAATTAGGATTGAATGCATTCATGATATAAACTCAGGTTATTTCCATAAAATAACTTTTATGGTTTATCTGATTACAGAAATACTAATATGTCATATTCTGAAAAATTCCCTTGGGACTATTTATGAAATAATTATTTCTAGAATAAATAATTCAGTCACCCTTAATAATAACAATTATTTCATAAATCCATGTAATCTTTTGTTTATTAAAAAAATAAATAATTAAACTCCAATGTATGCCAAGAGCCAGTCACAGCTGTATGTTGTGCTTATTAATATTTTTGATGTTGACATGTCATTTTTTTCACATAAACTTTCTGAACATTTAACTGCATTAGACCATGGAAGCCACCAATAACATCACTGAATTTATTATATTTATTGGGAATTTTCCAGAACAAGAAAATTAAATATTTGTGCTATTATTCTTATTTTGTTACAAAACTATTTGGATGGGAAACTTGCTGATAATGACTTCTATCACAAGCAATCAGCTTATTGACCAACCCATGTATTTCTTCCGTAATTACCTTGCTCTCTCAGATGTATGTTATATCTCAAAGGTGACAGCCAAGTTAATTGCAGACTTGGTGACAGAAAGTAACACAATTTCTTAAACTAGCTGCATGGCACAGCTCTTTACCATGTGGTTCTGTTTTTTGTGCTTGTTCTCTTTATTTATGTTAGAGCAATCACAACTTTTCCAGAAGATAAAGTGTTTGCTCTTTTCTACACCATCATTCCACCCATGTTCAACCCTCTGATCTACGTGCTGAGAAAATTTGAGATGAAGAATTCCTTAAGGGAAAAGTGATGTCAGAAATCATTTTTAATCAGAAAGCAAATAATCTGAAAAGTATTCTGCTACTCATTACACACCCTGTTCAAGTGACGTTTGCATTGTGTCAAGTTTACTAAAACATGAACTCTTCTATAAGCAAAAATAAACATACCACTAGCATCAGTACACTAATATTATAATTTACCTTCACCTACTCTTTTCTTTCTTTATCTGTGTTTCTTGCCTGACATTTTCAGTCATTCCATCCTTGTTAATGTCTTGTTTCACTCTTCTTTATATTTTTCCTTTGGATTTTATTCATAGGTCGCTAACTGGAGCCCATCTTTCTATACTTTGCTTTCATGAATGAATCTCCAAACATACATAAGCTACACTAATACTGATTATCCCAGGCTTAAAAGGCCCATAAGACCTGTGATGTTTCCTGTGTTTCTTATCAAAATTAAAAATTGGAGCATCAGAAATTCAGATCTATATTTATGAGCTCATCCCATGCTGTTTTGTGAACATTGCAACAATATAAAGACCAAAGATTATTTATGTATGGTCTAAGCAATAAACATACTATTTTTAAAGTAGTAATATATAGAAAAATTGGGAGGTTTTTCCCAAAATTATTTTAATGAGATCATTTTTAAAAATTACAATATTTTACTAATAATAGTAATACATACCATGCATATGCTATACTGCAAGCCCTCTACACTTAGCACTGAAAAGTTATTATTGGTAAAAAGCAGGTTAGCCATGTAATTCATTATCCAACCTGACCAACATTGACAATAAAAGGTGGTGTTCCTAATAATTATGCTCAAATAACAGACATAAAATGGCATAGTGTCAGGTGACAAGTATCCCTGGCTTCATTGAAATGTCTGGGAAGTCTGGGAAGTCTGGACACCCCAGTGAAAAGTTCAATGTCAGTTGAGGAATCTCCACTTATGATAACTACTTAGTGCCAATGGGATTGTAATGACAAGAGCAAATATTCACTGACACGTGTTGATCCAAAGTATGCTTAAATTAAATTTTTTATTACCATTAAAATGTTAACTACAAATGTTTAATTTCTTATTGAATTTCCATTTGTCTTAGAAATTCCACAGGTTTGAAAAGTATTTTCAAGTAGTAATTTAACAAATTATAATGACATTAAGGGTTTTATAATGCCATTTTATTTCAATTAACACAAGTATTTGTGAAAAATTGAGATTTTTTTCCTGAGAAACCATAGTATGGTTTGTAACCATAAATGCTAATTTTGAAGTAATAATCTAATTGTTTTTCTTTAGCTGATGAGTAAACTCAAACTCAGTAGATTAAAAAGTTTTTCAGTATCAAACTCTCAGCTAGAGAGACAAGCAGTCAGGTGAAAAAATATATCTCATGTAACTTGATGACAACTGCTATAGTTTTATTTCAAGTTTACCAGCAAGAGAACAGTATTCATAAAAGACAGATCAAGGATTTCTGTTTTGATAGAAGACTTGGTAGGAGAAAAAGTGAAAACCAGAGTTGGATGAGATTTTTAGAATAGATAAAATAGAAAAAATGTCTGGTTAAAGTTGTTAAGTAAAACATATGATTGGGTAATTGAATCCAGATTACCTCAAGAAGATTATAATCTTGTTAAATTCTATGACAAAATTGCTGCCATATTTTCCCCAGGAGGGTCTCTAAAGACAGTCAAATATCTTTCCTTATTTCTGAGACAATATTCCTTCTCAGTAAGCCTCTTTTTGAGTGAGAAAATCTTTAAAAATTCTTGATTAAGATAAAAGATCTATCACATTGTAATTTTGGGTAAATCATTAGTTGAAACTATTACTTAGTTAATATTTTGGATTTGGATGTTTAAATTTGGATTTAGGCTTAAATATATTTCAAACATTGCTGGCAATAATCTTACTATTTCATTTTCTCTTGCTTTCTTTTCTCCCTCCTTCCCTCTTTCCATCCCTTCACCCTCTGTCTTCTCTCTCTCTCTCTAGATATGTAAATATGTATATATATATGTTATGAAAGATATTTAATGATTAGTTTTCATAGTGGCTATCATAATAACATGACATGTAGACTATGGGCATGGGCTTTACACTATGATGTTCAGCTTAGTTCTGCATGCTTTCTTGACCTAGGTACAATAATAAAGCATGGCTTACAAACACACAAAGACACTCTGGCTATTGGATAAAAAAATATCTAGAGTTATGGGGTATGAGGCCATGTAATTAATATCTAATTAGAATTTGGATCCATGATTGTTTCAATCTTTTGTTTCTATCTTTTGTTTTTATCTCTTGTATCCATGATTGTTTCTATTTTTTCCAGAACTGTTTTAACTTTTTATTATTATTTATGAAATTTGATACCTTTTATACTTTGAGAACAAGTAATGAGGGCTAGCTCATTTCCTCTGGTTTAACCTTTTATACCTGATGGATCCGTCTTTCCACAAGATTCCTCAGTTTACTAAAATTCTTGCCCATCCATTGAACATGCAATTTTTAAAAAGCTTAGTATATTGTAAATATATTCCTCCTAATTGGTATAAGTTAGAAATCTTCTTAAATTCCCTTAATGATTTTTTTTGTTGACTGGTTTCCATGTAAAACCAAACCTGAGGCAAAATTGTATGCTCACACTTTGGGAAATGAAATACTTGTGAAGTTGGTCTTAGGGGAAGAGGAAGTGAAGCAGAGATGTGGGAAAACCAATAAAAAGGAAGGTGTGAGAGAGCCAGCAATAACTTCACATCAGACATGGTTGAGTTATTCTGTGTCAATGATCATCTTTAGAAAGGCTGGCAAGAAATATTGCACATTAATAATATCTATGAAAGTGTTAAAATGAAAGAGAATTGTATTTCTGGCTGTCTCCTGTCTCTTGGTTTTCCTTTTTCAATATTCACCCCACAAAGATGAATTCCCATGGGATTTCTGAGTTCCACCATTTGATTCCCTCATGATCTCGCAGGCTGACGATTCCACACTTCATAGCATCATGTTGTTTCATACAAGGTTAGAAAGAGTGAAAAGAACTCCTAAGCTCCAGGCACATTTCTGGTCAAACTTTCATGGAGTAACAAGCTTGTGTAATTGAGGCCTCTCTCAAAAGGTCAAGGGGCACATTTGTGAACCACTGATTCGGTGATTCACAAATGTGGTAAGATTTCAGGAACAGGGTAAGAGAGATTCCATTATATGCTATTGAAACACCAGAACCTTCACAAATTCAGTGATTTCCCAGTTAGCTTGAATGGAAAAGGAATATAGAAAAGACGGTACAAAGAAGCAATGTGGGGGAAGACTGTTCCCTATAGCCAAAAATGAAATGCATTAGTGGTAGCAAAAGAAGAAACTAGTTCCTAAAGTTATAAGAAAAACTTGTGATAATGAAGCAAACTACAGATCAAGGGTGTTAACATAAATTAAAAAAAGAAGGAAAATTTCCAGGAACCATCCATATTTCTTAGTGATCAATCCCTAAAAAGAATAGGGCTCCACTGTTGGAAAATATATAGCTACAAAAATAATTGCATTTGCTAAAAAAGTGATACCTTTAGAATTTGCAGGTGGACATTGTGACCATCAGTGTTGAGGAAAATTGATAAATACATGATAATGTAATCATACCTTGTGCAAAAATATACATATTAAGTAATAAAATCTCAACTCAATCTCTATGAGAAGATGTAGCTCACAGATCCCCACCACCAAATATGCTATAACTTTTTGGCCAAACATTACTATTACACTATCTAAACTTGAATTTGAAAGTAAGAGTAAAATCTTTTACTCTGAAAAAAAAAATCATTCATTTTCCTTGGTTTATTTCCTTCTTTTTTTGTAGTAAACCCAGTGTACTTTACTCATTGAACTTATATATTTAATGTAAAATCAGAATAACATTAGTCTACCACCCATGACATATCAAGCAGGATAGTGGAGAAATCACACAAGCATATTGAGCTTGTGAGAAATCCAGTATATCTTGGGGGAAATAGTGGATGAAAGAGATAAAGGGGGATATAGTATAAATATTATGTGAGATTCTGCCCTGCATAATGTTTAGCCCAATGCTGGAATGTGCATTAGTTACAAGCTATTATTCTACTCTTTCAGCTGTGAGGCATCTCTAATAGATTAAATATCTTGCTAGGCTGGATGTCTGAATCCCATCTTTATCATTTATCATTTGATTATTATGAAAAATTGCCAATTTAGTTTCATTTGAACATGGCATGTATTATCTTTTCTTAAAACTCTTTCTATAACTTATCAATAAGGGAGAGGTGAAAGGAAATCTACCCAAGCATGGTTCTCTTCCTATATCTTTTCCCTGGAAGAAATACCAGAAGACAGTTTGGCTGCACACTTAGATACTGAGAATTTGGCTTTATGTGTATGATCAAAATTATGTGCTGTCCCTCATATCCATTCTCTCTAATTTTCCTTTTTTTTTCACTTCTCCTTGCAAAGTATTTCACAATAAGTATATGTGAGACTCTATACTATCAAGAACATTCCTCAAAATCCCCTCTTTCACAATTTAACCTTGCCATTAATGTAACATTCCACTGAGTAATGCTGTGTAACTAGACATTTCAAAACTCATGGCTTATTTGACAAGTGTTTAATTCTTGTTCATGTGTCTGTGGATTAGTTGGGGTTCATCTATGCTAAGTTGGTCATGGCTGGGTATAATCACAGTCTTCAGGTTGAATTCAGGTATGCTCCATGTAACACTCATTCTTCTCATGCATAAAATATAAGTTCATATTGTATTCAAAGCTGGTTGCCATGCCATGCTTGGATACATTAGAACATGGACAAAATGATGCATTCCCACTCAGACAATATACAAATAGTGAATTTCTGGAGAAATTGATATGTGTGAATTTTTTTAATCTCCTGGATATGTCTAAATGATTAAAAAGGATGCCATATGGAGGAATATGAAAGCTATCTTTTCACATTGAATTGAGTGTTGCAGGGAAATGTGTTTAAACTATTTTATGCTTCAGAGAACAGAAGTATAACCACTAATGAGAAAGCACAAGGAGGTATATTTTCACTGTTTTGCAGTATGAAATACATTTC
The DNA here is from genome assembly GCA_029593785.1 of Cabassous unicinctus. Taxonomy (NCBI): domain Eukaryota; kingdom Metazoa; phylum Chordata; class Mammalia; order Cingulata; family Chlamyphoridae; genus Cabassous; species Cabassous unicinctus. Next base: position 10,018 of record JAQZBX010014040.1, on the reverse strand, counting down.
TTCATCTAGAAAATGAGAAATAGTGCCATTTATTTTCATTAACGAAGGCCTCTTTTTCATAGTCAATCCCTCATCTTCTGGCAGCAATATTAGAAAGCCAAAAAGCTGGCAGATAAGGTTATTATTATACATCTATGGAATAAATTGTTGTTGATCAGAATTGCTCCCTGAAACTGGGGAGAGTCTGAGTTCTCATCATTCTATGTCATAGCCTTCCAAAGAACCAAGATGAGACTCTCTAAGCTTGTCTGATAGAGATTGACTATGAGAAATTTTTGTGACTGAGAAAAAAATTTTAATATTACTGGTGGAAACTTGAGTAATATTTCACTTGCTCCCTTTTCAGCCTTTTGAGTCATAAACCTAGCAATTTTTACTTTCTTAAGGGCCTCAGACCTGCAATATCAGTAATATTTACCCCCAAATTCTAATATTTTAGAGCAAAAGTGTAAGGGGATGTGTACTGTGTAACATGTATTTATTTCTATTTTTTAGTCCAGTTCAATTTCAGCTTTCTTGGTGTTGGTAAGCAGAGCTGATGGGGCTATATACCTAAAGTAAAGATCTTTGGATTCCAATGATTCACTGACCTCTTAAGCTCTAAGAAATCTAAAGTTTTAATCCCAACAATTCCAAATTCAAGTTTCCTGAGCAGGGGCCACTGGCTATATAAAAATTATTGTAGAAACTTTAAAAAAATACAGATTTTTATGTAACTCTTAACCCTGGCCTACCTAATCAGAATATCTCATTCTAGGGTTTATTATCTGTTCAAAAATCTCTCAGGGTGATTCCAATTGTTAGACAGGTTGAAGAAGCACTAATGTGGTCTTCATTTTAAAATTGAGGAAATGGAGAACCATAGTGAGTAATGTCCACATTGGAACAATAGCCATGGATTTGTGTGATCCCAGGGCAAAGGATTTTGATTTTTGAGTACACATTTTAGACCAGAGTTCTTGCTGCATTTGATCTTTCTTATCTTCAATTCTTCAAGAGAAGCCACATTTCTTAAGGATTGACTATGTATAGTCCTTGGAGGCACATGCACACACACAAACCAGAACGAGTAACATGTAAACAGTAACTGGATAATCTGATTTGTGAAAAGGCAATGGGACAATGGCAGAGGGGTAGTCAGTGATAAGTTCACCTGCTCAAGAAGTAAAGCCCAGGTGTGTCTCATGGTGAAGGAAAAACATATCACTGGGGCAATGGCCGTTCACATGAGAAGGCATACCTTGGTTTCTCCAGGAGTATTTCTGGAATTCAGAACAGAAAATTCTGATTAGGCTCATCAACAAAGTGGTGAGAAATGTGGCTCACTATATTCATTAAAGCTGTTTGGTTCAAACATTGGAATAAATATGGTTTACCAACCATGCCTGACAGTAAATTGTTTTTGCCCAGTTGATTTGACTTATAGTAACCTATTCTTCACCTTTGTCTGTTCTTATTCAGTTCTTCAATTTTTCTGTCACTTGTGTGTTATTAATAGGGACTCTGGCTACAGAGTGGAGGTAAAGATTAAAGTTCAGGTAACAGAAGCATAATCATGGGAGTTACATTTAAAAGAGGGATCTTAAAGCTAAATTTTCCAATGTCCTTGAATGGGCAAAGAAATTGAGCCCAAGAGAAAGGAAAAGTATTTTCCTGTCACCGGAGGAAAACAGGTCTTTTGTCTTTAAACTTGTTTCATTCCTTTTGCATTCTGCCCAGTCCTCCACTCTCTCTTCTAACCTTGCTAGGTTTGGTTTTCTCAGGAATCTGTATTTTGAGGCACTTATATTGCAAGGCTTCAGTACAGAACATTTCTAGTTTTATTTATTCTATCTTTCACATAATATATACAAAATGAGTGCCTAATATGTCACAGCAGACTTTCACTCTGTAAAGAAAATCACAAAAAGGCAAGAATTGGAAAAAGAAAACTATAATGTTGAGTGGGGTCCTGAGATATTTTTCCTTTAATAAAATTTTTCTGGTTTAAATATTTTAGAAAAACTATCTGATTATTAAATATTAGTGTGAATGTAATAATAATGATGATAAACATTATTTTACATCTGTAAATTGTGTTATTTTCTAATTTGTTCCTTCCAGAAACCCTGTGAGGTTGTTATTTATTGTCTTCATTATGCAGATGAGTTAATTAAGGCTGAAAAAATATTAGGTCATTAACTTAAAGTATTATTACTTCAAACTATTTGCCATTAGCCTCCCAGAAATGTTTCCTGCCCAACAGGTTGTTCATTGTATTCTTTACTTCTGCATTTCTCGTGTATAAATCAGGGGATTTAACATGGGGGTGATAATGGTATGAAAGATAGCTACCATTTTATCCTCTGAAAAGGTAGTATTGGGACACAAATACATGAAAATACAGAGACCAAAAAAGATGATGACCACAGCAATGTGGGAGCCAAAGATAGACAGAGTTTTGTACCTGCCCTCTGCTGGCTGCTTACTCAGGGTTACCAGGATGACAGTATAGGAGATTAGCAAGATAACAAAGCTCACCAGAGTGAAGGCCCCACTGTTGCCTGTCATGACAACACCAACAATATATGTATCTGCACAGGCGAGTTTCAGCAGAGGGTGGATGTCACAAAAGTAGTGATCAATCTCATTGGGTCCACAAAAGGGTAGGGGGACCATGAGAGCCACCTGGATAATAGAGTGTAAAAAGCCACCTATCCAGGTCCCCAGCAACATGATGATGCATGTGTCCCTGTCCATGATGGTCATATAATGTAGGGGTTTACAGATGGCCACATAAGGATCCTAGGCCATTACTGTAAGAATGAAGATTTCAGTACAACCAAAGAAATGTACCCCAAACACTTGCAACATACACCCCACATAGGAGATGGTTTCAGTCTTGGCTAATAAGTCAACAATCATCTTAGGAGATGTCACTGAGGAGTAACAAATGTCCACAAAAGACAAAAAATTGAGAAAAAAGTACATAGGGCACTTGAAAATGTTGCCAGTGCAAACTGTCAGAATGATGAGTAGGTTTCCCGGAGGAATGGCAGTATAGAAGAAAGAAAACACCATGAAACAACCTTTTTCAACCTCTGGGTTCTAAGAAAAGCCCCAGAAAATGAATTCAGTTACACTGTTGATTTTTTTCCCATGGAATTAATGCAGCAGGGAAAATTCCCAAGAGAGAATTAAATTATCTGAGACAAAACATAAAATGGATCACAGCATTGTTTCTAATGTTCAACAATCCGAAAATCAGTTTCATGGATAACAGAAAATGTGTACTTACTGTTGCTTGGTACAAATATTTAAAGAAATGGAGGGCATTTATTCTAATGTTATTATCTCCATACAAAGTCAATTCATTCACTTCAGATGAGGAAGCAAAGTCCAAAGAGATAAAGTGAATCCTCTCAGTCACAAAGTCACCCAGCTAAGAATCCCACCTCTCTCCCCATTTTTAAGGTTTAGGCACCTAATTTATTTTTCTGAAATATTTATTTAGATTTTATTATGTATAGAATACTTAACCTAATTTTGAAAAAAACTTGTTTTTTCGGATTATGGTAATATTTCTATATCTGGAAAAGTCTACATCTTTTTGACATAGACAAGGAAATATATGCAAACCTTTTCCCCCTCTGATTACAGTCAGATGAATTAAGTGTTTCCTGAATATAACATCACTGAAAGAAAATTTTAATGGGCCTGGGATAATTTGGTGATAGTATTTCGAGGACTCTATTAGGGTCACTGGAATGTTTGTATGGAAATAGTTTTTGGAATAGTTTTGATTTAAAGGGCTTTCATCGTGCTTCCTCAAATCAAGTCATAGATATAAATCCTTTGAAAGGATATAATTATATGTTAGGCTGTGGTTATATAGTATCTTAAAATCATTGGGAACTTTATCCATTTGAGGCTGCATCTCCTCAACATTATGTCAAATTTAATGCCTAACTGTTTTAAATGAATGTTCTGCTCTAAGCTACACCTTTGCAGCAACACTGTGCCTAGACCTTCCAGTTTGGGGGGAAACTGAGAGGTTCATGTCCTTGGGTCTGCAGATTAGAGTGAGTGGAGTAATAACTAAAAGTGTGCCTTCTCTGGTGCAATACAAAGTAATAATAACCTCAATGACAAAAGTCAGATTTGGATCTCAAGCACATCCCTTTGCTTTTACATGCTGAATCCCATTTGGCTTTTCCTTCAGAAATAAAATATACTATTCTACACTGAGGAAGTCCTTCATTTTAAGGAAGCTCCAATTATAGTGGTTTTTGGCAACTGTGAATTTTTTGCTGAATTTCATTCAGCAGAAACTGGGCATTTATGTACTGGCCTGAATTGTGACACTTTGACAAATACCACAAGGTCTTACAGGAGAAGAAAGGAGTCCTGCTATCCCCTTGAATAAAGATCCAACTCAAATTATTCTTTCCTTTCCAGAGTCTCAAACATGATAATGTCTCACTTTCCTTTGAAAGAATAAAGGTTTGGATTGGCATTGACTTATTCATATTCATGTCATTCTATATCATAGTCATGAAAGTATACATATTATTATATTAGCTTCCTCTTAAATTTACTCTCCATTGCTTCTAAGAATAACATGTTGCAAATGTATTACACATGCTCAAAGTAGGCAATTTAGCAGAATTCCCTTTTTCCATAAAACTTCTATATAGATTATAAGGTACAGATTTAGAAGAAAATCTCACCAGTATATTCCAGGACTTCAATTTTGCTTTGTCTCTCTTTTTCCCTGAGATAATTTCAGAGCAGCTGACCAAAATAAAGTAGGAATTGTGCCTTCAAAATTGCTTTATGAATAGTTAGTTCCAGAGAATCTTTGAAATTGTTTTATGAATTAGTACCCACATAATCAAGGGCTGGGAGAAGTCAGTCTTTGTTAGTCCTGGTTCTCTTTTACTTATTGAGATCTACCATTTCACCACATCTTTGACAATGAATGACCTTTTCTTTGATTCTTAAAAGGTCTATTTAAAGAGAATGATGCAAAATCATAATGACCTTGGCAAAATATTTCCTCAAAGTCTCATTCCATAGTCAGAAACATATCAAAGACTTAACAATGAGCTTCAGTCTCCTTTTGAAGTTTCACTTCAATATAACAAAAAAAAAATTCTTTTTGTGAAATTTAAAACCCAATGAATTCTCACATTAAAGCCTTTCACACTAATTCAAAACATTTTATCAAACATTTATGATTTATCTGATTATATTATATATATATCTTTTATATCAAATTATCATATCTATATCTATCTATAAAATTCTGTTTTGGGGATATTTAGGTATTGACTTTGAATTATTCCACTCTTTTAAAAAGTACCACTTGATTTGGAAATAGTGTAAACAATAGTGCTGTGGTTCACTGGTTTTCTTCTTAATTGTGTCTCTGATGATTTCTGCTTCCTATGATGACTTGTAGCATAAGCTTCCACTCTTTCCTTTATTTTCAGAGTAAAACCCTTGAGGGTAAACCAAAATTAAGCTGTTGGCAGGGCTGTGTTACTTCTGAAGGCTCTAAGGGAGAATGCATTTTCCTTGCAAGGAGATTTTCAAGTCAAACTCCTCAAGTGCCCTTTCTAGTCTCCTAAAAATGATGTAAAATGGGTTAGAAAAATCAAGCTTCAAACCTTATTGCTCCAGCTGGTCTTTGGATCATAAATAATACTCATCAACTTACTCTTCCAACCACCAATGCTAAATCTCCCCACACTCAGCTGTCAGCTCTCAGGTTTTTAACTGCTCATGTGACAATCATCTTCACCTAAAAAGAGTCTGAGTCCTTTGTTACTTTACTTTTTTCAGTGGATTCCACTGACAACTAGCAGTATTCTCAGGCACTGACTGAGAATAACACTCCCTGGTACAGTATATGTTTCTTCAAAAATACAAAGAACCATAAAGTACTGTGCCTATTTTCCAGTGGTAGGAGGTGTCACACAATAAGTATTCTTATTTTTTCTTTATTTTTTGAGGTTATCTCTTCATGTCCTAGACTAGAGGACTTCTAAGTACTTCAATCATGTGGCAGTCCCTGAAATATGTTCATGATCTTTATCTTCAAATTTCTGGAATTTGTGTAATTAGTCATGTTTAATTACCTATTACTATGTACTAGACAACAATACAAACCACAAATTAGTAACATAAAGTCACAAAAATTAATAAAAAAATAAGTGCTTTGAAATCACAACACCAAAATTTAGCTAAAAAACACAAAACTATTTTCTTATGATTCTGCAATTTGTGCAGGATTCAGCTAGGTAGTTTTTCTGCTGGCCTCACCTGGAAACATTGACAGATCAAATGGGGTAGAGGGTCCAAGATGGCCTCATTCATAAATGTGACAATTAACTCAAGTACTTCAGTTCCTTTTCATATGGCCTTGCTCACCAGCCTATTTTGCATAATGGTATCACTTTAGTGGATCATAGTAATATTTTGCATAAAGTTCATAAGAAGAAATCCCCTAGGAATGTCTTATGAAAAAAAAAATGACAGGAAATAACATGATCTTTGGGCAAAATACTACTGTGTTTTGCCATATAAAGGTGAATTTCATTTGTTTGGCCATTTCATGGGGTTAGAAAAAATTAATTCACAAGTTCAGAACCACAACCCAGGTGTTAGAAGCTCTGATCCTCTAATCAAGTTAATATTCCTTGCACTATACTTTCTATTGGGGCTATTGCCTGTGTGGTATTATAGCAGTATTTAGTCATATGCTACAATTCATCTATAATTCAATGGTGATATCATGGGGACCTTGAATCTTTCAAATCTATGATTGCATCATTTCTGACATCCTTATAAAACATGATTTTTCTTCAGATTATCTATCTGTTGTGTGATGTAGTGCTTCATATTTCAGAGGGATGATTAGGAAGGTTCTTCCAGGTCCTAAGCATATGTGTTCCAAATAAACATTTGTATAACATGGAAATAATCACATGATAGGTTTACAGCCAAACTAATCCTACGCTGAAGCAGTCTTAAAACAAAACCCAATTCATAATGTGGTATTAATGTTCCTACACTCCCACTGGAGGGTTCTGATAGTATTTGAAGTCCTCTTGAATCAGTGAGAGGTCAGAAATTATATTCAACAACCCTAAAAATGTATCAGTATCCTCCTTCCCCCAATACACAATTGCTTTGGTAAATGATCACTTTCTCAAACTTTCTTTCTCCCAGGATGTTCACATATCTTTGTGTGGCTTGCTATAACATATTATCTTGCCCAAACACCAAGGATATGACTGTCCATATTTATGAGAATACTAAATGCCAAGTCCTTATTCAATATATTCTCCCTTCCTCAGAATTAAATTCTGCCCTTCACCCAAGTCTAACACTCTCAATATCTATCCCTAAAAACTGTTCTCCCAGTTCATATTAGTGAAGTTCTACAAATGTATTTTGTGTGTAGGCTATTGTCTCTCAAATTACAAATTTGTGTTAAGCTGTGATTTGACCAGGTTTACTCACCTGGAGTTAATGAGCTGTGGCATCACTTGATTTTGGGAACCACAATCATCAGTCTTGTGATGGTCCTGTTCCAGTGTGTTCTTCACTAAAGGGGATGCTATTCTTATGGAACTAGGGCACAGGAATGTTTTAGTTTGCCAAAGGGCTGCTGATGCAAAGTACCAGAAATGGATTGGCTTTTATAATAGAGATTTATTTGAGGGAAAAGTTTGCAGTACCAAAGCCTTGAAAAGTTAAAATTGAGGCACCATAAGAGGTGCTTTCTCACAAAAATCAGCTACCACATGCTGAAACAAGATTGCTGCTGATCTCTGCCTACATTTGAGCTCAGTTGATGGCAACCAAACAGAGAGCTTGTGTCTTTCCAGGCTTCCTCTATCAGTCTCAACTATACCTCATTTTCCCGAGTTCAACTGCAATCTATTGGGCATATGGCTCTTCTCTTCCTGGACCTCAGCTCTTTGAGTTTATTGGTGGCTTCTCTCTTCTTGAGCTGCTCCACAGGTCCAGCCTCTTGGGGACTTTCTGCTTAAGCAATCTTCTTGTCTTCTCTCACATGGCAGGATGAAAGTGTTGACTTCCTATTCTTGTGTCTGTGTGTGTTTCTCTCTATGTCTCCATTTTTATCAGAGCCACCAAGAAGGCAGAGACTCAACATGAGTCATCCCCCACTGACATAGCCCAATTAAAAGTGCAAAGTTGATATTATCAAGTAATTTAATCAAAGTCCTCTCAAAGGAATTTTAATGCAATCAATGTGTATCACAACCAGAGATATAGATTATTTTAGAAACATAGTCTTTCTCTTTTTGGGGATTCATAAAGGACTGACTCTTCTAGCACAAAGATTCAGAGATTTTGGAACATATAGATCTCAGGCTCTCATGCAAATTTCTCCATTTCATCCAAAGCACACACAATTCAAAATAATGAAGAAGGTATAATTTTTAGATTCCATATGCTTTACTAAGTGATGTCATCCTGCAGTTAGCTTGAAAATTAAAAATTAATACCACTGACTTAAGAGGAGAAACATATCTAATATATGTAAAGACAGAAAATTGGGAGAATTTAGTTGGAACTGAATTTGATAAGGTCTCCTGATTTTAATGGTTGATGTCTAATCTTTACCCCAAAAGGAAGTGCTTGGGACAGGTGCCATTCTCCTCACATACTTGGAACACAAACTTCTCTAGCACCATGGAACCCTGGCCCTTGATGGGCAGCATTATGTTTAACAATTGGCTGCTGAAGCCAAGGTCCATTATGTAGTTCATATGGTACCATTTCTAGATTAGAAACAGGTGGCACTCCTGATGATACATACTATTTATTTCTCATGATTAAACTTAATCACTCATTCTGTATGAATTAAACTAAATGTTTGAATACAAAGTAAAACATTTAAATATTAATCATAACTAGTAATTCAATGTACAATTATGTACTAAATTTTGATAAAATATTTACATACCTTACATTCATAAGAATAAAATTTTAATGCCAGTTGCTGCACTGTCTTTTATTCTGTAGAAATAATCCTTCAGTTTAACATACTCATTTTTTACAGATTTGTTGAGATATAATTTGCATATTATACAATTCAACCCTTTAAAATGTACAATTCAATAGTGTTTAGAACATTCACAGGCTTGTGAAACCATCACCAGAAGCTAAATTTAGAATGAATTTATCATCCCTAAAAGAAACTCAACACCTATTAGCAGTCACTGCCTATTCCTCTTCACCACTTGAAACATTAGGTCTCTATAGATTTGATAAACTTATAAACTGAATACAAAAGGAATCATACAATATAAGATCTTTTGTAATCAGCTACTATCAAGAGTCATCCATATTGTGGAATGTAACAGTACTGTGTGCCTTTTTATTGCTGAAAAATGTTTCACAGTATGAACCATTAGCTCTTCTCCAATTGGTTGCAGGTGGATTGCTTCCAAATTTGGCTATTATGAATAATACTGTTTTAAACTTTCATGTACAACTTTTCTCTTAGATATATGTTTTCATTTTTCTTGGGCATACATTTAAGAGGGAAATTGCTGGGTCAGATGATATATATATGCTTTATTTTTGAGGAAATACAAAACAGTATTACAGAGTGGGTGCAAAATTTTACATTCCCACCAGCAACTTTTTTTTTATTTGTAAAATGATATATAAATACATATGCATATATGTGCATTTCTTTATATAAATGTTATTTGTTTTATATATATATATATATAAGGTGCTTAGATTACCTAAATATTACTCAGAAATTACAAGGATTCCCATGTAACTTTTTTTTTATTTGTAAAATGATACATAAATACATATGCATATATGTGCATTTCTTTACATAAATGTTATTAAAGGTGCTTAGATTACCTAAATATTACTCAGAAATTACAAGGATTCCCATGTTCCCCACCGCCCACACCTCCAACAACATCCCACACCACCATTCCTCATCCATGTGGCACAACACCCGCAATGGATATACACA
>JAQZBX010014039.1:0-39106 GCA_029593785.1 Cabassous unicinctus | reverse complement strand
CTGAATGTCCATGTTTAAAGAAAATGTAATAAAACCTCAGAGTCATTATAGTTATTACTGATCTCATCCACTTAGACCGTGGGAAAGAAATAAAGTTATAAATATTTATTGTGCTGAGCTAAAGAAGGCAAAACACATGTTCAGATGGATCTGAGAGTGTAAGGCCACTTGGAGAAGTGAGGTAATATTGATGAGTCCTTCACAGGGATTCCAGGATGGGAAATTAATTTCATAATGAATGCTGGAGATTTACTATAAATATGTGTGGTTATATAAAGCTGTCATCTCCTGATATCTTTCTTAATTGTAGTAAGTGTAAAACAAATTACTCAAAGACTAACAATATCAATATAAGTTAATGACTAATATGGATAAGTTGGAACAAAATCGTAGTCATATAGAGAACTCGGTTTCTTTATAAATGTAAAATATTTCATTGGAGGACAGATTAATACTTTCTTTGGAAGTAATCTAAGATATGCAAACACTACTAACTAAGAAGAAGATATGTTCTTCCCTAGTTTTTGAGCATAGAGATATGAATTAATATATAAAATTTCTTTTAAGTTTTACTCAATGATAAAATCGTGCTTTATTTACACACCAATTTCTCTTAAACAATTTTTTTCATTGCCTCTTTGCCATCTATGTTCCTTAAACCGAAAATGATGATATTCAGCCCGAGAATCACAATAGTGAAAAAAATATAGGCACTTTCACATCATGATCCAAAGCATAGCTGGAACTTGACCTCACATACATAGACAGGATTATATGGTGATAAATTGTCAAACCAGTTAGATGAGACCCAAAATTGGAAAAGGCTTTCCACTCACCTTCAGCAGAATCCATCTTCAGAATGACCAAGAAATGATACCATAGATCAAGACAATTAGTATAAGCACTATTTCAATAAAGTCCACAAAGCAGAAATAAAAGTTAGGTGATGTGAATGTCAGAACAAGAAATAGCAAGGGTTAGAGAGATGTTGCAAAACACCTATCTAATTTTATTGGATCCACAGAAAGATGGCTTAAAATTGGCCATTGTTTGTAAGACAGCTTGCATAAATATGCCATTAACATAGGAAGCAATGATGACTGACATTTAAACTGGGGAGATCTGTTAACTGAAAAACTGAGTGGATTGTAGATTGCTACATAGCATCCATAAGCCAACGAAGCCAAGAGAAATCTTTCTGTAGTCCCAAAGATGAAAAAGAACTTCTGTGTTGCACATCCAAGAAATGAAATGGAGTGATTCTCTACCAGGAAATTGACTAACATTTTGGGGGTGGCAATTGAAGAATAGCAACCATCCAAGAATGACAACACACTCAGGAAATATTGCATGGGATTGTGGAGCTGGGAAATCCCAAGAACCAATAGAACCAGTCCCAAATTTCTTACCAGTTTAAAGAGATAGATTGCTATTGTACTTATGAACCTTTTCTTGTGAAATTGAAGATTAGCCTAGTATTATATATTGTCTAAGATTCATTCCCTGAGAGCCTCCTTATTGCTCAAATATGGCCTCTCTCTAAGCAAAATGCAGCATGTAAATGTACTACCTCCCCCCGACGTAGGACATGACACCCAGGGATGAGCTTCCCTGGCAAGGGATTATTACCAAGTACCAACTAGCAATTCATCTGGAAAAAGACCTTGACCGAAAGGAGGCAATATTAAATACAAATGAGTTTTTTTTATAGCTAAGAGATTTCAAAATGAACTGGAAGGTCGTTCCAGAGGTTACCCTTTTGTATGTCTCAGCAGGATCTCATTGAGTGCCACAGTAAACAGTGTCTCAAACAGTTGGGCTCCTAAGGGCTCTAGAGACATCCAGACACTATAAGATGGACAGACAAGCTCAGAAATTTGGCACCTTGTCAGTGGACTTACTATGGTATTTATGTTCCCCAGTGTGACAGAGTCAGACTCATCTATAATTTCCTTACACATGGTTCTTCTGCCCCTCTTACTTGAACCTGTAATTAACACTATACTTTTAAAATATATATCTCAGAGACTTAAATCTTTGGTCTCTTTGTGTTCCAGTTAAGCCCTTAATCTCAATGAAGTTGTAAAATTTACTATCCAGTTCATTGGACACACCCAGACAATTAATAAGGATGTGATGATGGACAATGCCCATCCCAAGGAACAGAGTGTGTCTGCAATTACAAGCATTATACTTCCATTCATCTGCACCATGAGACCTTAGCCCCCTCTCAATTACAAACAGAGTGGGCATAACTATCCCCAAATCCTCAAGATTGACAAATGAACAATGGACTAAAGTAGACTTATTATTAGTCTATTATAGACTTTTATATTCTAGTAATGGAAGAACTTTTATCATTGATATAAAGGCTGAGGACACCAGAGGTTCTGAGGATAGGAAGAGGAAAGAATAGGTGTAATATAGGGGCATTTTCAGGACATTGGAGTTTTCCTGAATAATATTGAAATGATGGAAACAGCACATATGTCTTGCATCATAACCTACAAAATTGTGCAGGACAGAGTGTAAACTATTATGTAAACTATATTACATGGTGAGTAGCAATGTTTCAATATGTGTTTATCAACTGTAACAAATGTACCACACTAGTGCAGGATGTTGTTAATGTGGGAAGGGAAGGGGTTAGGTATATAGGAATCCCCTATATTTTTTATTTAACATTTATGTAATCTAAAGCTTGTTTAAAAATAAAAATTAAAATCACCCATGAAGCCCATCAATATAAACAGTGACTTCAGTTACATTCTTCAACTGAATGCTATATGTATCCAAATTGGATGTCAAACCTGACATTTCATTTATATTTATAGGTTCTCAAAACAATATCCTGTGAAAATAGAGTCCACTCAATTATATCCTCATCTCTGGTTTTTCACACTTCATTGAATGAGAAACATTCTGCAGGCATAAAGAAAAATACCAGAAATCAAATACAACTTGTCATAACGTTCATGATTTAATTCTTTCAGTAATAGTTTGTATAAACAATTTTATTATAAATCATTGGGTGATATTTATTTCATCATCATTTTATAGACTACATAAACAAATACAAGATATATATGAAATAGTCGTGTTTCTTTTGACAAAGTATGTTTCTAAAATCTATCCAAGGACTTCACAAGAATAATGAGCATATGAAAAGAGAAACACCATATATTGTAATTAAGTTATAATATGAATAACAATAATAATGGTACAACAAGATGCAAGGGCCAAAATGGGCAATATATTGATAAGAAAAAAAATGCTTGGCAAAAAGGAAAGTGTTAAAGAAGCACCTTTATTTTAACTGCAAGCCTTAGTGATTGAACATTAAATCCAGAATCCATATTTAGGAGCTCACTGTCAGAAAGGTATCATTTGTATTACTTTCATTGTGTCATAGACCACGATCTTTGAACCATTCTTAAGCCATTGTCTTCTTCAGGGTTTAAAGAGGTAAAACATTTGCCATGCATTGGGCCAGGCTGCATTCATTGGCCTACAAATGATTTATGTCAATAAAATGAAATACACTAAGGTTTTGTTATATTGAGATCTTCATATGTTAAGAAAATGAAGTGCAAATCACCTTAAAATTACTGAACTGTGAAGGAAATAGCCTGTCTTTATTTTCCCAGTAAAGCTTTCACAAATCTAGGTAATAGATTATTCTAATACATGGAATAAACAGCTTCATAATCGTGGGGTTAGAAAAATATGTTGATTTGATAGAGAATTCCAGAGTAAAAATATATAATGAAGCTAAATTCCAAATTCTGTATAAATTGAGACAATTTATATTGTTTCATGAAAGCAAACACAAAAGGACTCATAATAATTTCTAATTAAGTTTAGTATCTGAAAATAATAATAAAAAAAGACATTCACTGTTTTAGTTTACAAACAGGGTTGCATCAACCACCAGGATATTTTTGTTGCCCTGTTCAGCACTATTCCTGAAGGACTAATGGAACAACATCATTGCCAGGAAAGAGCACAATTTTTTTCTGGTATGAAGGGATTTCCTGTAAGACAAGTTGAATTGTGAGTCTATTTATCCCAATTTGTATTGCTATGGAAACATTTTAAAACTACATAATTTTAAAACTGGCTTCTTTAAATTTAATATGATCTTGTGCTATGAATGTATTTACTCACAATTCATAATTACAACCATTAAGGAAAGGCATTTTAGGCATATTGTAGCAAATGTATGCCTAGAACTCTGATTTGTGCTTCTCACTATAACATTTTTGGATTTAAAAATCCCAAAATTAATATGTGTTTGAAAATTTTAAAATAACTTAACATAAGAACAGGATGTGGAAAATTGATCAAATTGTACTCAAAAAGAAATATTTAAACTTGCAGATTTTTTTAAAAGGCCCGTTTAACCAACAAATGAATGATACATTTATTTATTCATTTAATTTACATCGGCCTCCCTCAATTGGTTTTTACATTTGTTTTACTTGTTTATTTTGGTTTTATCAGGAGGCACTGGGAACTGAAGCCGAGTCTTTCCACGCAGGAGGTAGGTGCTGAATCACTTGAGCCATATCTGCTCCACAAGCAAATTTTTAAAATGTCTCCATAGGTAGTCTACTAAAGGAGTCCATTATGTAATACTTCTTGACTAACACACTAGAGAAATTTCAGCAAAATTACAACTACTGTTTTCACTTCACTGGTATGTCAATAAAGACAATTGTGAGGATTAATAGCTTCTATAATCCTGGAATAAAATGTCCAGTTTAGCACCTTTTGACAGAGTGAGCTTGCAAAAGAAATTTCATTTAAAAAAAAAACAAACAAAAAACTAATGAGCTAAATTTTTAGGCATGTCTTACACAACTTCGTGAACATGATGTCATTGCAGAATGTTTATTTCTGAGATGCATTGAAATACTTGTATTAATTTAAATGTTTAATATTATGTGAAAGATGTATAAAATTGAAATATCATGTCCATATTTTATTTATCTAAAATAAAATCAATGGGAATTTATAACATCAATTATTTTTTTATCAAATCATTGAAAAATGTAGTGCCTTAAACCTAAAAGTTTAATATCTTTAGGTTTGTTGTGTAATAGTAAATATATATTAAATATCATTCTATTGAGAATAAAACCAGGGAATTCCAAAATTCTATAATTCATGTGACCAGAATGATTAATCTTTGTTACCACATTCTGTTTATGGACATGCCAATAAAATAAAATATGTTTCACTTAAATTCTCCTGAAACTCTCGGCAATATAATTTTCTGGCAATTCTTGATGAATGATCTCTATAAGAGTAATAAGTTGGTTTACAAATGAAGATATATTTTAGCAAATCCTGTCCCATCACAGAAATTCTTTACATCATTCTAAGGAAATGTAATCATGGTACAGAATATATGGAGTTTAACCATTTCATCCAGACTAATGGTATTCCTGCTAAGTAATATTTCAGGACTATTAAACTGGTTGTGCGCATGTGTAGCTGATTTTACTTTAAGAAGTGATAGTGGCTAGAAAAATAGACAACATGAATTTTTTTATAAACTTGATCAATATAAAAGACTCAAATAAAACCATTTGCTCAATTCTCATATAGACAGAAATCCTAAAGTAATAGAGGTCCACAAGAACAGTTTTACAAACAATAAAGCATAGTGTAGAAAAAGAAAATTTTTTGTTTACCTCTGGAAATTGAACTAATCCCTCAATTGCCATACATTCTGAATATTATGATTTTGGATACTTATGCTACCTAAATAATTTTAAGTCCACAGGGGAATCCCAAGGAGAAAACACAATAACTATCTTCCGCAACAGAAAACAAGTTGAGAGCCCCACCTCCCCGCATATTATCCAAGGGAATGTTTCTGAAACAATGAACTACATGATGAAAATGACTAGTTGTAAGCTTTTACTAAAAAATGAACCCTCAGTGGAAAAGCCAGATGGTAATGGACTGGATAAATAATCTAATAATTATGTACTAGTACATAGTCCTAGACCTGATATATATTACCTATGTAGCAATAATTCAATAGCTTGAATTACCTGAAATCCAGTTTTCTCTTACTGGAAATTTAACCTCTTTAATTACTCAAAAGTTTGATAAATATATATTAGTTCATATGAGTGAGGTCATGTAATGTTTGCCCTTCCATGCCTGGCTTGCATCACTCAACATAAGGTCCTCAAGATTCATGCATGTTATCCCGTGTATTAGCACTGCATTCCTTTGCATTCCTTCTTACAGTTGACTAATATTCCATTGAATATATGTCCCACATTTTGTTTATCCATTCATCTGTTGATAGGCATTTGAGTTGATTCCAACTTTTGGCAATATTGAATAATGTCACTAAGAAAATTGGTGTGCATATATCTGTTTATGTCCTTGCTTTCAATTCTTCTGGTTATATACCTAGAACTGGGATTGCTGGATCATATGGCAGTTCTATAGTTAGTTTTTTAAGGAACCACCATACTGTCCTCCACAATGGCATTCCCACCAGAAATGGATGAGGGTTCTCATTATTCCACATCCTCTCCAACACTTATAGTCCTCTGTTTTTTAAATAGCTGCCAGTCTAATGGTTGTAAGATGGTATCTCATTGTAGTTTTGATTTAAATTTCCTTAATAGCTGGTGATGTTGAGTATCTTTTCATGTGCTTTTTAGCCATTCGTATTTCTTCCTTGGAGAAGTGTCTTTTCAAGTTACCTATTGACAAACAACCTATTTTAAATAGGTTGTTTTTCTTTTTCTTTTTGAGGTGTAGGATTTATTTATATATGCTGGATATTAGTCTCTTATCAGACATATGGTTACCAAATATTTTCTCCCATTGGATAGGCTGCCTTTTTAATTTCTTGATAACCTCCACTGAAGTGCAAACCTTTTTACTTTTGAGGAGACCCCATTTATCTATTTTTTCTTTCATTGCTCATGCTTTGGGTGTGAAGTTCATTAAACCATTTCTTATTACAAGGTCCTGTAGCTACTTTCCTACATTATCTTTGAAGGTCTTTAGGGTCTTGGCTTTTAAATTTAGATCTTTGATCCATATTGAGTTCATTTTTATAAGGTGTGAGATGGTATTCCTCTCTCATTCTTTTGGATATGGGTATCCAGTTCTCCAAGCACCATTTCTTGAAGACACCATTCTCTCTCAGTTGAGTGGGCATGGTTGTCTTGTCAAATATCACATGACTGTATATGCAAGGATCTATATTAGAACTTTCAATTTTATTCCCTTGGTCAGTATGTCTTTCGTTGTGCCAATACCATGCAGTTTTGCACACTGTATCTTTGTAGTATGTTTTATAGTCAGGTAGTGTGATTCCTCTGATTACATTTTTCTTTTTCAATATTTCTTTGAATATTCAGGGCCTAATGCCTTTCCAAATAAGTATCATAGTTAGATTTTCCAAATTAGTAAAAAGTGCTGTGGTGATTTTAATTGGGATTGCTTTAAATTCTGTAGATCAGTTTTGGGTGGGATAGACTTCTAAATGATGTTTGGTCTTCCTTTAATCATATACATCTTTATTTAAATTCATTCCCAGGTATTTTATTGTTTTAGTTACCATTGTAAATGATATTTTTTTTCTTGATTTGCACCTCAAATGGCTCATTATTGGTGTACAGTAATGCTACAGATTGTTGTGCATTAATCTTACAACTTTGAGTTTACAGAACTCATTTATAAGTTCTATAACTTTTGTAGAATTCTCAGGGCTTTCTATGTATAGGAACATGTCGTCTGCACATAGTGAAATTTTTACTCCTTCTTTTTGAATTTGTGTGCATTTTATATATTTGTCTTGCCTCAGTGCTTGAGCAAGTACTTCTAACACAATGTTAAATAGGAGCAGTGATAATGACCATCCTTGTCTTGTTCCTAATCTTAGAGAGAAAGCTTTTAGGATTTCACCATTGTATATGATGTTAGCTGTGGGTATTTTCATATATACCCTTTATTGTGTTCAGAAAGTTTTCTTCTATTTCTAACTTTTGCATTGTTTTCATCAGGACAGGGTGCTGTATTTTGTTGAATGCTTTTCGTACATCTATAGAGATGATCATGTGATTTTTTTTCCTGATCTGTTTATGTGGTGTATTACATTGATTGATATTCTTATGTTGAACCATCCTTGCATACCCTGGATGAAACCCACTTGGTCATGGTGTATAATTTGTTTGATGTGTTCTTGAATATGATTAGCAAGTATTTTGTTGAGGATTTTAGCATCTAGGTTCACTAGAGACATTGGTCTGTAATTTTCCTTTCTTGTAGCATGTATGTTTGGCTTTGGTAGTAGGGTAATGTTGGTATCATAGAATGATTTAGATGATGTTCCTCCTACTTCTATTTTTTAGAAAGGCTTTAGCACAATTGGTGTTAGCTCTTTCCAGAATGTTTGGTAGAATTCACCTGTGAAGCCATCTGGACCTGGGCTTTTCTTAGTTGGGAAGATTTTGATGACTGAGTCTATCTCTTTACTTGTAATTGGACTGTTGAGTTCATCAATTTCTTCTTTCATCAATGTAGGCTACTTGTGAGTTTCTAGGAATTTGTTCATTTCCTCTAAATTATCATTCTTTTTTGCATATAATTTTTCAAAGTATCCTCTTATGATACTTTTTATTTCAGTGGGGTCAGTAGTGATATCCCCTTCTTGATTCCTTATTTTGTATATTTTCATCTGCTATCTATTTTTCTTTGTTAGTCTGGCTATGGGTTTGTCAATTTTATTGATCTTCTCGAAGAACCAGCTTTTGGTTTTGTTTATTTTTTCTAGTGCTTTCTTATTTTCTATTACACTTGGTTCTGCTCTAATCTTTGTATCCTTCCTTTTATTTCCTTTAGGGTAAGTTTTTTGCTCTTTTTCTAATTCCTCCAGATGTTCAGTTAGGTTTTCAGTTTCAGCTCTTTCTTCTTTTTTGATATATGCATTTATGGCTATGAATTTCCCTCCCAGAGCAGATTTCCCTGCATCCCAAAAGTTTCAATATGTTGTTTTATCATTTTCATTCTTTTCAAGGTAGTTATTAATTTCTTTAGAGATTTCCTCTTTGACCCACTATTTGTCTAAGTGTGTTTGTTTAACTTCCATATATTCATGCCTAATCTAATTCTTTTGGCCCTTGCTGATTTCCAGCTTCATTCCATTTTTGTCAGAAAAATTACTTCCTATAATATCAATCTTTCCAAAATCATTAAGAACTTTTCTGTGTGCTAGCATATGGTCTATCTTGGTGAATGATGCATGTGAACTTTAGAAGAATATACATCCCACTGCATTTGGGTGTAGTGTTCTAGATATACATATATTAGGTCCAGATCCTCTAATGAATTATTAAAGGTCTGTGTTTCTTTATTGATTTTCTGCCAAGGTATTCTGTCTAATGTTGATAATGGTGTATTAAAGTCACCAACTATAATTTTAGAGATATCAATTCTTACACTTAGTTTTTCCAGTGTTTGCCTCATGTACTTTGAGGTGCCCTTGTTAGGTGCATAAATTGTTATCATTTTTCTTTCTTCTGGAAAGACTACCCTTTTCACTACTATATAGTGTCATTCTTTGTCTCTTACAATAGTTTTGCATTTAAAGTCTATTTTGTTTGATATTAGTACAGCTGCTCCCACCATTTTTTGGTTATTGTTTGCTTGTTAGATTTTTTTTCAGTCATTTACATTCAACCTCCTTGAATCCCTGGGTCTAAGGTGTGTTTCCTGTAGACAGCATATAGATGGGTCATATTTCCTTTTGTATTCTGCCAATCTGTATCTCTTGAATGGTGAGTTTAATCTTTTAACATTCAATGATATTGCTCTCAAGGAATTACTTACAATTGCCATATTTTCTTTTGGTTTATGTATGCCATATATTGCTTTTATTTCTCTTTTTGTCTTTTTAGCTCTTCTTTCACTCTCCTCCCACTGTCTTACTCCTGTTTTTTCCTTTCAATTTGCAGATCTCCCATTAGCATTTCTTGAAGGGCTGGTTTCTTTTTGGCATACTCTCTTAATTTCTGTTTATCTGGGAAAACTTCAAACTCTCCATCATTTTTGAATGCCTGCTTTCATGCATAAAAAGTCTTGGCTTGAAGATTTTTTCTTTCAGTACCTTAACTGTGTCATACTGCTACCTTCTTGTCGCCATGGTTTCAAATGAGAAATCAACACTTAATGTATGTGATGGTTCTTTTCTCTTGTTGTTTTCAGTATTTTCTCTTTGTCTTGAGCATTGGACAGTTTGACAAGTGTATGTCTTGGAGTAGGCCTGTAGGGATTTATACTGTTTGGGGTTTGCTCCCATTCCTGGACATGTACATCCATCTCCCTCAATAGTTTTGGGAAGTTTGCAGCCATTATTTCTTCCAACAATCCTTCTGTCCCCTTTCCCTTCCCTTCTCCCTCTGGGATGCCTATAATATGTATGTTTGTGCATTCTGTGTGGTCATTCAAATACCTAAGTCCCTGCTGGATTTTTTCTGTCTTTTTATCTATCTTTTTTTACTATTTGTTTGGTTTCAGATATACTGTCTTCCACATCACTAATTCTTTCCTCTGCTTGACCACAGCAGCTGTTATGAGCTTGCAGAGTGTTTTTCTCTTTCTTGGATTGTGCCATTCATCACCATCATATCTGTTATCTTTTGATGTATTTTTACAATTTTTTCAGTATGCTCTCCAAGTGTCTTCTTAATATCCTTAATCTTTTCCTTCACTTCATTAAGTTGGTCCATGATATTTGTTTGGACAGCTTTGATTTGCTGTTCAATGTTCTGCATCTCTTCCTGATTTTCAGTTTATTCATTGGTCTGGGCCATGCCCTCCTGTTTCTTAATCTGATTTTTCATTTTTTTGTTGCTGTCTGATCATCTTTTTATCTTGGTAGGTTTATTCAGTTGATTAGCTTCTCTCTTTAATCTAGGGTTTTATTTAGTTGCTCTCTTTTTGTATGTGTTATGTTTTCTTTTTGACACTTTGTTCTTTTTTTCTTTTCTTTTCTTTTTTTGCTGTTTTATGTTTTCCCTTGAGGAAAAAAGATTAGGGCCAGAGAAAGCAAAAGAGGTAAGCAAAGAAAAAAAATAATAGTAATAATAATAATAAAAGTTGGGGAGGTATCATATAAGATATAGGAAAAGCCAGCAGCACCTAATTGGACAAAAGAGAAAAAAAAGGGCAGGGGTTGAGAATGAAGAAAAAGGAAAGAAAAACAAAAAAGCAAATATAACAAAGAAACACACAAGCAAGCAGTCAAATGAAAACTAAGAACAAGTAGCCTTCCCTTTTAGGTCCCTGAGGATCTTCTCAGGCTGCTGGTTTTCATCAATCAATTACCCTGCAGCCTGCATTCGACAGGATTTGAAGAGGGTTTTATGGAGGAAACCAAGTTAAATTTTTTAAAAAGTAACATTTTTTAAAGAAAAAATAAGATATCCAAGAGAAACTAATGCAAAAATAATGTCTATGTTTTCCCTGTCCTAAAGTATCAGCTGGATGTTTGATATCCAGTGGATCAGTACTCTAAGAGGAGCCAGGAATTGAACTAGGGTCCTTGTATATTCAAGGGGGAAACTCCACCACTGCACTAAACTTTCTTCTTGGGTCAGTCAGCTCTTCAGAAAGCTATTCATTCACTTCCCTTCAGGCAGGTTTGACTCGTTGCAGTTGGGCAGATTCCTACTGATTAGGAGCCTGGTGGTCCCTTTCCCCTTTCTATTCTTATTGCTTTCTCTCCCAGGGCAGCAGGATGCAATAACCTGTGTGAAAGGATACCCCTTCACCTCTCCTGATCAGGATGAGTTCCCTTCTTAAATTCAAATGGGACTCTGGCGACTGAACTCAACACAGAAAAATGACTGTCAACCCTTTTCCAGACCACCTGCTCCTCCCAGTGGACCCTAAATAGGCTCTTGGAAGCTTATGAAGCACTTCCTACTGCTTACCTCCCTAAGGGGAGTTGAAATTTTGATAGTTTTCAGCATAAGACTAGTCAATTGCTTCACTCTGCCCTCTCCCAGGCCAAGTTTCTCTATCCCAGGGCACTTAGGTAAATCAGGCTGCCTCAGCAGATTTGCCTCTCCCCTCTTCCTGGTGCCACATTGAGCTGGCTGGTATGCTTCCCAACGCTCAAAGGGGGTCCAGGCAACCAAACCCACAGAAAGGAAACCCATCTCCACCCTTCCCCAGAACACTCCCACTCTCAGAGAATGCTCCCTCTTGCTTGGTGGCTGGCAGGAGTCAGGACTCATAACAGATTTTTGCCTTGAGGGTGGGGCTTAGCTGTCTGCTGTTTTGAGCCACAGACAAGGGCAAGAAACCCACGGTTTTACCTTGAGCAATTTATCTCTTTGTCCTGCTCTCTCCAGATCGATGCCCTGAAGCTTCCTGCTCTGTGGGTTCCGAAAACAGCTCACTCGTGCAGGATCTTGTCCCCATTCAGCTGTTTTGTGTGAAAGACATGGTGAGTGTCCACTTAAACTGACACCATCTTGCCACCTCCACCCTATATGTGTACTTTTGTGTTTATATTTTATCATCCTGAATAATTATCAGTAATATCCTGATTTTAATTTTACTTATTTAGAATACACCAACATCAATGTTATAATAGATTTTTCTAAAACCTGAAATTTCATATAATTTGTATTAACTGGAGCAGCAAAACTAAGTTTTTCCTAGGGGTGAGTACTACCTGATGAACAGGCATTTTTGAGGTCTCACAAGGAAAACTTGGAGTAATTTTGCCAGTCAAGTTTGGAAGTATAAACGAATTCATCAACAGAACATAGGTACTGCTATATTCAGCCACAATGTTTGTTGCATTAGTTTTATTTTTTAGTGTATTGGCTTTTATTATAGATAGATAGATAGATAGATAGATAGATAGATAGATAGATAGATAGATAGATAGATAGATATGTCTATATATATCTATATATATATATATATATCTCCCACAAGTTTTATGAACATTGTTTTGACTGAATATATCATGACTGCTGTGTTGAAAAGTTGACACTCCAAATGTGACTGGAAAATTTACACCATATTTTCCCTGTGATACCTCAAAATACCCATTCTTCAGCTGGTGTACAGTATTAGAAAGAAATTTGTTAAAATTGTTTTATTATTTAGTGTATTGGCTTTTATTATATTAAAAGACACATGAGAGAAGAAACTAATAAGCAGTGCTGAGATTAGATGACTCAAGTTTTCTGGTTATGTGAATGAGCAAAATCTTACTTCCTCTATATACAATGAGGTAAAATACATTCCTGTGAACTTTTCATTAATTACTGATAATGAAGTCAATTTCCATGTAAATTTAGAACCACAACTACAAGAAAAACTGTTTATACTGCAGAGTTTGTAGAGAATTTTTGGTGTGGATCAAGGAATTAGAAAGTAATATATTTTAAAATTGGTGAAATATGAATGTACTATTCTTCAATTCATAAAAAAATCATTAATAATGAGAAAAGCTTACTTGGAGATTGAAAGGACAGCTTTAATTTATTTCAGAATATGTGACCTTGAGGTTTAATATTTCCTATGTCATTGTTACCTCAATAGTCTGTTTATATCTTGCAAAATCACCATGAGATAGGTTTTATTCCTAACATTTGAAATCAATTATCTGTAGTCTTTAAGTGTACTTTCAAATAATATTAAGAGTTACAGAAAAAATAGCTTATGGAAGGGAGGGGCCAGGTGGCGGCAGAGTAAGGAGTTCCAATGTTCAGCTCATTCTAGAGGGCAGTTAATAATCACTCAGATTTATCTAAAGCCCCTGACTGGGGCACCCAGAGTCTAGACAAATTCCCTTCAACATCCTTGAAAAAAATCGAAGGAGGACACTGCCCATCTGCAGTGAGGATTCCCGGGTAGAGCACTCCATGCTGTGGAAGGCCCAGGCTCATCTACCACTGGCAGTGTAAGTCTCCTCGGGAGCTATTCTGCATCTGGAGGTGGAAGCTCCATTTCCAAAAAATGGGAAAAGAAGAGACAGTTGGGCATGGACCTCAAGTACCAATTAGTAAATTCAGTTGGCTAAAACATAATCTTAAGAACAACTAAAGTTTGAAAGTGTCCAAGTTGGAAAGAGGCTGGCAGCTGCCATTTTATCTCTGCCCCTGGTATGAGGGCAAGTGGGGCTATTTTGAAATCCCAGGGACTGGCTTTTTTTGACCTAGATCAGATTGCAGCTCTAGCCTAAGCTCCAGCCCACCTCTGGCAGGCAGGAAGCTGGAGGCAACTGCACCTGCCTCTATGGCCAACTGCAGGCACTTTTGGCCAGCACAGACTAAATAGTTGAACACTGCCAATAGAAGCAGAGAGGAGCTATAATTCTTCAGCTTCTCTGGGAAACTGCAGGTACTTTCAGCTGCACATATTAATTTGTTGAGTGCCTTCAATCCTTCTCTGTCCACAACCCACATAGGATAGGAGAGGGCTGGTATTTCTTCACCCTCTCTGGGCAACTTCAGGCAATTTCAGGCTGCATAACGTGGACTGGTGGGTGTCTGTGGCTCCATCTCCATCCCTAATAGGATAGGAGGGGAGCTGTGTTTCCTAACCACTGCTGGCAACAGCACACACTATCAGCCTGCATAGAATTCAGAGCAAAAATTAGTCATAATATAATAATTTATATGGTATTGTATATAAGTTAAAGTTTACATAGAAATTAAGGATATAGAGGAAACTAAAGCAAATTTTATTATTTCAATTGATTGATGAACAGAGACAAATTTGAGAAAAGTTGTTAAATATTTAAACCATAAAAAAGAGCTTGAATAATATTTTAATTATTCAAAATAATTTTGAAAACAACGAAATGTAATCTACAAAGAAAACCTCATTAAAAGTTAAAGAGAAAACCATAGAAGTAAGATGGTATTGGTTTAAGTGGGCAATCACCATCTCTCTCACAAAAGATGGCTACCTGGGGCCAGGATCCTGCCCAAGTGAGCTGTTCTGGGAGCCCATAGACCAGGAGTCTTTGGGGCATCGACAGGGGGATAGATAGCTCAAGATAAAACTCGAACTTAGAAATGAGCAAGAAAATAGAATAAGAAGATCAAAGTGTCAAAGACAAAACTTAACACACACACAAAACCAGGAACTAAATAAAACTCTAGAGCAGAGAGAGAAGGTAATCAACTGAATAAACCCATCAAGATAAAACGATGACCAGAGGGCAACAAAAATTTACAAACCATACTAAGAAACAGGAAGACATGGATCAGTCCAATGAATAAACTAAAAACCAGGAAAAGATGCAAAACAACTAATGAAAACTGTCCAAACAAATATCATTAGCCAACTTAATGAAGTGAAGGAAGAGATTAAGGTAATAAGAAGACACTAGGAGAACATACTGAAGAAATTGTAAACAGACATGAAAAGATAACAGATATGATGGTGATGAATGGCACAATCCAAGAAATCAAAAAGACCCTGAAATCACATAACAACAGATTTCAACAGGTAGAAGAAAGAATTAGTGATGTGGAAGACAGAACTTCTGAAATCAAACAGATAGTAGAACAGATAGACAAAAAGATAGAAAAAATCCAGCAGGGACTTAGGGATTTAAACTACAAAACAAAATGCAAAGCATACATATTATAGGCTTCCCAGAGGGAGAAGAAAATGGAAAAGGAACAGGAGGAGTGTTGGAGGAAATAATGGCTGAAAACTTCCTAACCCTGTTGAAGGAGATGGACATACATGACCAAACAGTATACCCCAAAACACACCGCACTCCAAACAGTACAAATCCCAACAGGCCTACTCCAAGACATATACTTGTCAAAATGTCCAATGCTCAAGACAAAGAAAAAAAATACTGAAAACAATAAGAGAAAAGAGAACCATCACATACAAGGGAAAGTCAATAACATTAAGTGCTGATTTCTCATTTGAAACCATGGAGTCAAGAAGGTAGCAGTATGACACAGTTAAGGCACTGAAAGAAAAAAATCTTCAAGCCAAGATACTTTATCCATCAAAGCAGGCATTCAAAAATGATGGAGAGTTCAAAGTATTCCCAGATAAACAGAAATTAAGAGAGTATGTCAAAAAGAAACCAGCCCTTCAACAAATGCTAATGGGAGATCTGCAAATTGAAAGGAAAAAACAGGAGCAAGACAGTGGGAGAAGAGCTAAAAGGACAAAAAGAGAAAGAAAAGCAATATATGGCATACATAAACCCAAAGAAAATATGACTGATGTAAGAAATTCCCTGAGAGTAATAACACTGAATGTTAATAGATTAAACTCACCAGTCAAGACACACAGATTGGCCGACTGGATAAAGAAATATGACCCATCTAAATGTTGTCTACAGGAAACCCACCTTAGACCAAGTGATTCAAGGAGGCTGAAAGTTAATAGCTGGAAAACAATTTTGCATGCAAACCATAACCAAAAAAGGTCTATAATGTTATCAGACAAAATAGACTTTAAACACAAAACTATTGTAAGAGACAAAGAAGGACACTATATATTAGGAAAACTGGTAATATTTCAAGAAGAACACACAGTCATAAACACTTATGCACTGAGTCAGGGCACCTCAAAATACATGAGGTAAACACTGGAAAGTCTAAGTGGAGAAATAGATGTGTGTACAATTATAGTGGGGGACTTTAATACACCATTATCACCATTAGACAGAACATCTCAACAGAGAATCAATAAAGAAACAAATACTCTGAATTATACATTAGAGGATCTGGACTTAATAGATATATACAGAACACTACACCCAAATACAGTGGAATATACATACTTCTCGAGTGCACATGGATCATATTCCAAAAAAGACCACATACTAGGCCACAGAACAGCTCTTAATGAATTCAGAAAGATTGAGATTATAAAAACTAATTTCTCTGACCACAATGGAATGAACTTGGAAATCAGTAAGGGCCAGAAACCTAGATAGGCACAAAGATAAGGAGGTTAAACAACACACTGTTAGACAAATAGTGGGTCAAGGAGGAAATCTCAAAAGAAATGAGTAACTACTTTGAAGTGAATGAAAACAACAACACAACATATCAAACTTATGGGATGCAGCAAAAGCTGCACTGAGAGGGAAATTCATAGCCATAAATGCATATATCAAAAAAGAATAAAGAGCTAAAATCAAAGACCTAACTGCACACCCAGAGGAATTGGAAAAGTAACAACAAACTAACCCCAAAAGAAGTAGAAAGAAGGAAATAACAAAGATTAGAGCAGAACTAAATGAAATAGAAAATAATAAAGCACTAGAAAAAATTAAAATAACCAAAACCTTGTTCTTTGAGAAGATCAATAAAATTGACAAACCCATAGCCAGACAAACAAAGAAGAAAAGAGAACCTAGGCAAATACACAAAATAAGAAATTAGGAAGGGGATATCACCACTGTCCCCACAGAAATAAGGGGTATCATAAGAGGATACATTGAAAAATTATATGCCAACAAGAATGACAATTTAGTGGAAATGGATAAATTCCTAGAAACTCACAATCAGCCTATATTGATGAAAGAAGAAATTGATGAACTCAGCAGTCCAATTACAAGTAAAGAGATAGACTCAGTAATCAAAAACTTCCCAAGAAGAGCCCAGGACCAGATGTCTTCACAGGTGAATTGTACCAAACATTCTGGAAAGAACTAACACCAATCTTACTTTAGCTCCTCCAAAAAATAGAAGTAGAATGTACATTGCCTAACTCATTCTATGATGACAACATTACTCTAATACCAAAGCCAAACAAAGATGCTGCAAGAAAGGAAAATTACAAAACCATCTTTCTACTGAAATTAGATGCTAAAATCCTCAACAAAATACTAGCTAATCGCATTCAACAACATATCACAAGAATTATATGCCATGACCAAGTGGATTTAATCCTGGATATGCAAGGATGGTTCAACATAAGAAAATCAATGTAATCCAACACATAAACAGATTGAAAGAAAAAAAATCACATGATCACCCCTATAGACATAGAAAAAGCATTCAACTAAATACAGGATCCTTTCCTGATAAAAACTCTTCAAAGGATAGGAATAGAAGGAAACTTTCTGAACATTATAAAGGGTATATATGAAAAACCCACAGCTAACATCATATACAATGGTGAAATCCTAAAAGCTTTCTCTCTAAGACTGGGAACAAGATAAGGATTCCCTCTATCACCACTCCTATTTAAATTGTCTCAGAGGTACTTGCACAAGCATTGAGGCAAGAAAAAGATATAAAAGTCATCCAAATTGGAAAAGAAGAAGTAAAAATTTCACTATTTGCAGGCGACATGATCCTATACATAGAAAGCCCTGAGAAATCTACAACAAAGCTTCTAGAACTTATAAAAAAGTTCAGTAAATTCGGAAGCTATAAGGTCAATGCCCAAAAATCAGTAACATTACTGTACACCAATAACTAGCAATCTGAAGAGGAAATCAAGAAAAAAATACCATTTACATTAGTAACTAAAAGAACCAAATACCTAGGACAAATTTAACTAAAGATGTAAAGGAATTATATACAGAAAAGTATACAACACTGTTAAAAGAAATCAAAGAAGACTTAAATATATGGAAGAAAATTCCCTGTTCATGGATAGGAAGACTAAACATCATTAAGATGTCTTTCCTGCCCAAACTATTCTATAGATTTAATGCAATCCCAAGAAAAATCAATAGAGCATTTGTTACCAAATTGGAAAAATGAACTACAAAATTTATTTGGGAGGGTAACAGGCCCTGAATCACATGGGACATATTGAAAAAGAAAAATGAAATTGGAGGTATCACACTACCTGACTTTAAAGCATACTATAAAGCTATAGGTCAAAACTGCATAGTATTGGCACAAGGATAGACATACCAACAAATGGAACTGAGTTCTGATATAGATCTTCACAAATACAATCATCTGGCATTCTACAAGGCCACCAAGCCCACTCAGTTGGGAGAGAATGGCCTCTGCAACAAATGGTGCTTGGAGAACTGGATACCCATATCCAAAAGAATGAGAGAGGAACACCATCTCACACCTTATTCAAAAATCAACTCAAGATGGATCAAAGATCTAAATTTAAGAACCAAGACCATAAAGACCTTGGAAAATAATGTAGGGAAGCATCTGCAGGAACTTGTAATATGAAATGGTTTCATGAACTTCACACCCAAAGCACAAGCAGCAAAAGAAAAAATAGATAAATGGGATCTACTCAAAATTAAAAACTTTTCCACCTTCAAAAGTCCTTATCAAGAAAGTAAAAAAGCAGCCTACCAAATGTGAGAAAATATTTGACAACCATATATCTTTTAGGAGCCTAACATCCTGCATATATAAAGAAATTCTTCCCCTTGAAAATAAAAAGACAAACAGCCCATTTAAAAAATGGGCAAGTGACCTGAAAAGACACTTCTCCAAGGAAGAAATACAAATAACTAAAAAACACATGAAAAGCTGCTCAACATCACTACCTATTAGTGAAATGCAAATCAAAACTACAATGAGTTATCATCTTTATCATCTTACACCCATTAGAATGGCAGCTATTGAAAAAACAGCAGACTATAAATGTTTGAGAGGATGTGGAGGAATGGGAACCCTCATCCACTGCTGGTGGGAATGTAGAATGGTCCAGCCATTATGGAGGACAGTTTGGCTGTTCCTCAAAAAATTGGCTACAGAACTGCCATATGATCCAACAATTCCACTGCTGGGTATATAACCAGAAGAATTGAAAGCAAGGACACCAGCAGATATGTGCACACCAATGTTCAAAGCGGCATTATACACTATTGCTAAAGTTGGAATCAACCCAGGTACCCATCAACAGAAAATGTGGTACATACCTACAATGGAATATTACTCAGCTGTAAGAAGGAATACAGTGCTAACACATGGGATAACATTGATGAACCTTGAGGACATTATATTGAGTGAAGCAAGCCAGGCATTGAAGAATGAAGAATACATGATCTCACTGATATGAATTAAGGAAATTGAACAGTCTCAGAGAGCTATTGTCTGTAAGACAGGTTTACAAGAAATAGAAAGAGAGGAGATGGCTGTGAGCCATCACCCATAAGGACATAATCTATGGTAAGGTGAAAGAGTGTAGTTCCATGTTGAAGGGAGAAGACTGGATGGTAGTGATATTATTGGGTTAGGTGGTGCAGGATTGACAGGTGGGTAGATTGGGACGGGTGGTTTAGAAGGTCCAAGTTACTGGGGGGAGGGTTGGGAGAGTTACCAGTTGAACACTGGTGATTTATGGGTATGTGGTTGAAAGTACAAAGTTGGAAATGCTCTTATGGCAAAATGAAAAGGAAGGGTTACTGGTTTAGGGTGTTTGATGGGGGAGCATTGGGACAGGACATACCTGGAGCAGGCTTCTAGGAAGTGTGTGAGTGATCATTCTGTCATAATGTGTTCTATAAATGGATGGATAGCCACATAATGAGTGGGAAGGAGTTGGACTCCCATCTGCGGGAAGACTGATTTGTTAAGAAATAGACAGGTGGGAGTCTCTCGAGAGCCAGGACAGTTCCTAATAAAGGAGGACAAACCATTGTGTCAAAACCCTCAGTCTTGATGCATGTAACTATGAATTTGTCATCCAACAACTCAAGCCATGGGGTCTCAGTGGGCCCAGGGAGGATGGGGAGGGAGGAATAGAATAGATCAAACAGGGGTATTTAGTGTTCAGTGGAATAGTTCTGTATGATCCTACAGTCATGGACACAGGACATGATAAATATCCTCAAGATTATAAAAGTGTACAGTCTAAAATGTAAACCATAGCATAAACCCTTGGCCATGATTAATAGCTATGTTTCATATTTGTATATCAGTTATAACAAAGATAGCATCCACATATAAAAAGGTGTTAATATGGGGGGGAGGAAAGGGGGAGGATGTTGGGTATATGAGTCTCCTTTATTCTGTGTGTGACTTTTCTGTGACCTCAAACTTCTTTGAAAACAAAATGAAAAATAGTGAGACACTGGGGAATGAATGGGGGAAGATGCCACGGTACTTTTTTGCTAAAATGTGGCTTCTCTCTAAGCCAAACTCAGCATATATATGCATTACCTTCCCTCCAGTTTGGTACATGACTCCTGGGGATGAGACTCCCTGGCACCAAGGGATTACTACCAAGCATCAACTAGCAATGCAACTGAAAAAACACACTGAATAAAAGGGGGAAATGAGTTCATTTCATTCACTTCAAAGTGAGTCGGGAGGTCATCACAAAGATACACTTATGCACATTTCAGCAGAATCTCATAGACTGCCAAAGTAAATACTACTCCAAATAGTGGGACTCCTGAGGGCTCTGGAGACCCCCAGTTCCTATGGTCAGGGAAGATAGCTCTGGAGTTTGCTGCCTTGCTAGTGGGCCTTACTTTGGAGTTTGTATTCCTAAGAGTGACAGAGTTGGACTCAGTTATATCTTCCCTCTACATCACTCATTTGTCCTTTCTATTTGAACCTAGGTTGGTGCTGGAGTTGGGAGGTGTATATCCAATAGACTTAAATTTTTGGGCTGTCCATGTGCCAGCTGTGCCTTAAGCCTCAGTGCAATTGCTACAGCTACTCTCCAGTTCATTGGACTCACCCAAGACAACTAACAAGGAGGTAAGGATTGAAAACTACCATACCAAGTAAATGAGACAGCCTACAACTGCAAACAAGAGAGTTCCATACATTGGCTGTGTAGGATCAAAGCCTCCTCTCAATTAGAGGTGGAGTGGACATCACCATCCCAGACTCCTCAGGATTGGGGACTGAACTATGGACTAGCGTGGACTTATGATATTCTACTGTAGACTTATTATGATTCTAGTAATGAAAGAAATTACAACATTGATGTAAAGGAAGTGGCCACTGGAGGCTCTGGGGGCAAGGAGAGGTAAAAACAGGTGTAATATGGAGGCATTTTCTGGACTTGGGAATCGTCCTGAATGACATTGCAACAACAGATATAGGCCGTTATATATCTTCCCATAACCTACAGAATTATGTGGGAGACAGTGTAAACTAAAATGTAAACTATAATCCATCATCAGTGGCAATGTCCCAAAATACCCTTATCAATTGCAATGAATGAATGTACCACACTAATGAAGGATGTTGTTTATGTGGGAAAATGAGGGCGGTATGGGGAGCGAGGCATATGGGAATCCCTATATATTTTTCATTTAACATTTATGTAATCTAAGTATCTTTAAAAGGAGGCTCTCAGTAAGTACATTTTAGGCACCCTACAACATTAGGCTAAATTTCAGTTTCAAGAGTAAAGACTCATAAGCACAGTCCTCAATATCAAAGACCCATCAATGGACCATCCTTCTTCGCTAGTCATTGCCCCTGTACTTGGGGGATTGTTACAGTTCCATTAGAGAATGTGGCAGAGCTCCCCATGAAGGGAATTGAACATTCTTTCAGTTGTGTGAAACTTCAACTACTGTGACAATGCCACGTGAACATTTGAAAGAAAAAAAGATTTTTAATTCTTTATGGATAAACATGAAGTTATTAACTCATACTGAAGAAAGAACAATCAATTCAAACCCATTATTCTGTTTTATTATTATGTTTTATTATATGAATTACAATTTATAATTTAGGCCTTTGTTCTTTTCCTCAAGCAAATTAGTGTATACCGTGAAAAAAATACCGTTTTTTATA
Source organism: Cabassous unicinctus (assembly GCA_029593785.1). Taxonomy (NCBI): domain Eukaryota; kingdom Metazoa; phylum Chordata; class Mammalia; order Cingulata; family Chlamyphoridae; genus Cabassous; species Cabassous unicinctus. The sequence goes on along the minus strand of JAQZBX010014039.1, from coordinate 16,361 downwards.
TACAAAAGTGAAAACAAGCAAATTATTGTAAATATCTGGCCAATATAAAAGTAATCACTATTTCATTAACAAATTATTAATTAAAATTCTAAGAGTGAAAATTGTGAAAAATGGATAAATAAGTAATTTAAAGTGAAAAAGAAGAATTATGTTCTTGAATAGAGCTTATGGAAACCAATTAATTTGCCTGTTAAAGAAACAGTCACAATTTCTTCAGATGATGAACATAAAAATATATCATAATTTTGAATTAGTATACTATCAGAAAATGCAAATATATTTCTGTGATAACTATGAGAGAAAATTATTAAAAATTGATGATTAAGATGCCCTTTAAATGTTCCTGGGTACTAATTTTTTCAGTGCTGCAATCACATCCTTGTTCCTAAGGCTGTATATGATGGGATTAAACAGTGGAGTCAGAAAAATGTAGAAAAGAGAGAACATTTTGTCAGTTCCTAAAAAGTAATTTGATTTGGTTCTCAAATATGTGATAATACTAAGATCAAAGAATAAAACCACAACTATGAGGTGAGAGGAACAGGTAGATAAAGCTTTGAACTGCCTTGTGGTTGATGGCAACTTTAAGATGGTGGAGATGATTTTGATATAAGAGCAAAGTATCAATAGGCAAGGAATCATGGCAAATAATATGTCTACTATATAGACACGTATCTTAAGTGAAGTGTCACCACAGGTCAACTTAATCAATGGGCCAATGTCACAGAATAAATGACTAATTTGGTTAGAACCACATAAAGGCAGTGAGAACACATGAAATGTTTGCCCTATCTGAACTGGAATTCCACTGACCCAGGGGCCAACTGCCAGCTGGATACATGTCCTTTGGTTCATTCTAGATGAAAGTGCAGAAGGTTGCAGATGTCCATTTAGCAGTCATAGGCCATCACAGACAGGAGGAAGCATTCAGCGGTTCCCAGAATGAGGAAGAAGTATATTTGTGTGGCACAGCCCAGCAAAAAAAATGCTTCTATCCTGAGTCCAAAGCTTCACCAGGATCCTGGGAACAGTAACTGACGCATAACAGATTTCCAATAAGGAAAAATTTGCTAGGAAAATATAATAGGGATATGAAGAGCAGACTCTACCCTTGTAATTATTATGATAAGACCATTTCCTAACACGACAAATGCGTAAATGAGAAAGAAAATTCCAAATAGGAACCCCTAGAGGTTTGGAAGTTCAGAAAATTCCAGAACAAATCCCACCACTGAAGAGAAATTGCCTTCTGCTCTTTGGTCTCTATGCAACATCTAAGAAAACAATAAATTCAAGATATAAAAGTAATTTTATGTGCTTGAACTGAAGTTTTCTTTACTATATAAAAAGAACAGCATGCTTTCAAAATTCACAAAGTGCCCATGAATTTTAAAACACCTGTAATATATATAACATACATATTCTATAAAAACTTCTAAATTTGATTTTAAATTGTGGCTAAAAATAGCATTCTGTCACTCAAAATCATGCCTAAAAATCCATCTCTATCTGGAATTAGTTGTGTTGAGGTATAGCTATATTTTTTTCTTATTCATTTTGAGCTATATAATGTGCATTGTTATTCAGCTTTGATAATAAGACTATCAGAACTGGATTAAAATTATATTAATAAAAATACAATTTAAAATAATAAAATAGTAATTATTGCAAATACATTGATAATTTTGATTGGAAGTTCTTTTCCTTCAGTTTTCCTCTTTCATGTTAGTTCTTTGAAATGAATTGTATTTATTCTCTTTTTTATTTGGTTCCTGAAAAATTTGTAAGAGTTACAGTATAAATATTTTCATAAACTAAAAAAGTTCATCACTGGGTGATTTCTGTGAATTCTTGCATTCCAGAATTTCTTATAGTGATTTTAATTTAATAGAAATAAATCATAAAGTATTGACAAATGGAGTAAAGATATTAATCAACTTCTTAATATTTTCATTGCATGTGGATGTTAAGTTCTCATATCAGCCATTTTTTTTTCATCATGATTTAGATTCAAAGAAAGAGAAAATTAAAAGGTTTGTGATCCAAGCAGTATCTGGAACCAAATCCAGGCTATCATTCCAAATCTGTTCAAATATTCATTTTGTTTCAAATATCTTTCCTCTTTTACAAAAGTGCTTTATGAGTGGCACATTAGTCTCAGTTTCCAATTCAGTATCTTCCAGATGATCCAAGGCTTTCCTGAGCTCTCCTATCTTCCAGAAACACGTTTGATGTTATTTATTATATGCTGTTAATTTAGCAACAAGTTGTTTCAAAAATTTTATTCTCTTTCTCGCTCTCTTGCTCTCTCCCTCACTTTCCATCCCTCTCTTAATTTCTCAATAATTAGCTCCTGAAATATACCTTACACAACTCTTTCTATGAATCTATGACTCCAACAGCACACAGTTCATCCCCATAAGTGCTTGAATATTTGAATAGTGTCCAAACTGATGGTCTCCATTGTACAATACCTAAGACACTGAAAGATGACATCTCCTCATATTCCACTGTCTGAATATTGTATTTAAACAACAAGGTTCGTTGTAGCCTCTTGAACAATAGCTTAGATGGAAGATGAGAGGAAGAAATTTGAAATCTAGACAAGAGCTTTCCAACTCTTAACAAATATGGTAAAACCTGGAAATTAATGATCATCTGCAACAATTTCAACACTCAGGGGTATTCACAGAAACTGTCTTATTTAATCTTCACAGTGGTGTGTGAGGCAATTCTTTTGCCATAATGGACCATGATCTCAAACATGTTCTATAAATCAACCAAGAACACAGAGCAAGTAACTGACCTATTGAGATTTGAATTCAGTCCTATTTGTATCAAAATCTAGTTTACTTTGCTACAACAAGTAATACCAAGGGATCATAATATAAAATGCTTGTATTTTTTCTTACTTGAGTATTTAATGAATATCACTTGCTCAGTAAATGTTTCATTAATGAAGTGATAACAATTCCCTCTATTTACTAACAAGTACTATATTTTCCTTTATCGTTTAGTGTGAGGATTTGCATTCTTAATATTGTGTTTTGTGTTTGCCTCTCTGTCTCAATAAAACAGAGGCCTCTTTTTTCTTTTTCTTCAATGTTCTAACATTCTAACAAGTATTTTGGGAAAAACAGAATGAAGTAAAATTTTAAAAATAATTGGGCAACAAATTAGAAACTATTAATCTAAAACTGACAGGTAATAATTTGGTATGGTATTTGCGGCAAGGTCTGAATGAAAATAATAAAACTTTTCAAAATTTCCCATATGCATTATGAATATCAATGAAATATTGTATGATAAAGCCTTTAGAAAAGTGGGAAGTAGAATCATTAAGTAATTACTATAATTACAAGTTTCCATCTTAAATATTCTTGTAACATAAAATCTTTTGAAAACATTAGAATCCAGAATATATACTCTATTACTTTGGAAAGTATTATGTTTCTTCCAATTATGCTATTCATGAACAAGTTTATTATAATATATTAAAGTATATTTTTTATTGATCAGACATTGTGATGGGTTCATAACATTCTTCACCTTTTAGTTCCTCAGAGAATTTGAAAGAAACTTTCTTAAAGAGAATCAGTGTTACAGAATCAACAGTCTTGGATTACAAATTTTATTCTAAGTATGCTATATATTTCAGACTGATTAACAGTTTATATTGAATCATTTCATGTTTAATTTCTAAGGAGTCTCCAAGGAAATCACACAGCTCTCCTGGTGGTATAATGCAGTGTATCTCCTATAAACCTCTTATTATTATTTAAACTCAAACAATAATTAGGCAATTAAAGTTAAAGCAAAGAAAAAAGTCCATATAATGAAATTCAAGGAACAAGGAAGGAGGGAAGGAAAGAAGGAAGGAAGAAAGGAAGGAAGGAAAGAAAGAAAGAAAGAAAGAAAGAAAGAAAGAAGGAAGGAAGGAAGGAAGGAAGGAAGGAAGGAAGGAAGGAAGGAAGGAAGGAAGGAAGGAAAGAAAGAAAGAAAGAAAGAAAGAAAGAAAGAAAGAAAGAAAGAAAGAAAGAAAGAAAGAAAGAAAAAAAGAAGAGAGGAAAGAGGGAGGAAGGACAGAGGCACAACCCAAATATTTTTCTCCATATTTTCATAAAACCAAAATGCTCATCACAATATTTAGGAAAGGATGAAAGTTTTCCAATGCTTTAAAACCACTAAATCTGTACCTAACATTGGAATGAGATGTTTACCATGGATATAATTTGACTGCATGTATTTGCCCCTTCTTTATACTTAGAGGAGAGCAAAAATTTGGAGCTTCCTTATTCTAAAACAAATACTGTTCACAGGACTCTTTCACAGAAGTCCTCCAAGAGAAGGGTCAATGGAGTCCTGATGCTTTTGTTCCTTTAATTGAAGTTCTTTTATTACCCTATATTTTCCTCAGGAACATGATAAAATTATTCTATTTTATTTAGCTAATGAACTTGTAGCTCTAAATCTACTTGGCAGAGGACATTGCTAGTCAGATTAGTAAATTTGCATTAATTTTATCAGCAAAATACAATGTGAAAGAATGAAAGAATATATACTTTTAAATACATTTCCCAGAAGCTTCAGATTACTTTTCAAAAAAGCATTCCTTTTAAAAACAGAAATTTCCATCATTGTTGGTAAGGTGCAAAAAAAAAAAACAAAAAACATCCATACTGCCTTTTATCTTAGAAAAAATTTTAAAAATGTCCCAATAATTTTAATACATTTTATTATAAAAATAACTAATAATACATTTCAAAATAGTACACTAAGAATATTCTTAAGACATTTATTTCACTAAATTTCTAAAAGGAAAACAGAAAGGTATAATTGCTCTCTGAAATGTAGTTTAAACTTATCAATTACTTAGTGTCTTTTTGTAATATTCTGTAAATATTTGGGTTTTCTGATTTTTGGTAATTAGGATATAATAAACTCAGAAGACCCACTTAAAATATAATTAAGATCTCAGCTGAAAAATTAGGGTGCTCACTCTTATGGATAGGAATGAAATTATATCTTTCTCTGATACAGAGAGTTTTAAGTGAGGTTCTATTGAAATTAAGTTTTAAACCACTTGAAATTCAAGAGATGCAAAATGACTAATCCCTTTCTAAAATAATTTTTCTTTCAAAACATACAGTGATCTTTAAGTAGAAAAATATTTCTTTCTTTCCTGTGGAAATTTATCATCTCCCATGTTACTTTTTAATTCATCTAATACATTAATCTTGCCTTTGAAATATTTTGGAAAGCAACCAAAAATATCATGGGCCATAACTTTCCTTTTCAATGGTGTCTTACTCTACCATTCTTTCAGGTACTTGGTAACCTTGGTGTTTTTGTTCTTTTCTTTTTAGCTGTCCGCAATAATTGCATATGTCTTACTAATTCTCTAGTGCTATAAAAATGTCTTTATTAGACTATGAATTATCAGAATCATCTCAAGATAGATGACAAATTTAGAGACTCAAAGAGTTACAGGCTTTCTCTTAACCTTTATAAAGGTACCTGACTCATTACTTATTTATAAATAACATGTAGAGAAAATATAGATGGATCAAAACAGGTAGAATTTATACAATTTAAAACCTTGTGAAAGGAATTATCAGGAGAAGTACATCAAAGAATTGTGAACTATAACTGATGAATCATAAAATGGCTAGCTAGATAATCAAACAATTGATTTGTAAGGTCAACAGAAGTGTGGTTTTTTCTTTTTAAATCATGTAAAATTTCAAATATTTACAAAATGGAGAGAAAAATAGATAATCCCCTTGTATTAATCAAAACATAATCATGTTACATTGATTCATATATTCAATGAAATCATAAAACTGGGATTAATTACAGTTGGTCATTATGTATAAATCTTTTTTCATATTTGTTGGGTTTAGTCATATATTTTCATTTAGTTTTTGTTTATATTCATCAGGGATATTGATCTGTAGTTTTCTATTCTTGTCATGTCTTGCCTATATTTGGTTTCAGAATAACACTGATCTCATAGCCTGACTTGTGATGTTTTTACCATTCCTCCTTATGGGGGGAAGAGTTTGTAAGGATTGTTAGTATTTCTTTCTAAATATTTGGTAGAATTTCACCATTGAAGCCATCTTGACTTTGGCATCCTTTTTGTGTGGGGATATTTTTTATTACAAAGCCAATTATTTGTTGTAGGTCTATGAAGGTATTCAATTTTCTGCCTCTCCTTAAGTGCTTTTGGTGTGTACAGCAAGTTATTTGTTTAAGCTTTCTAATCAGTTCTGCATACATTACCTTGTACATGGGAAGCAGGTGCTCAACCACTGAGTGACACCCAAACCCCAATCACTTGTTTTAAAGATGTTCATGGCATTCCTTTATAGTAATCTTTATTTCTGTAAGGTTGGTCATGATGTACACAAAAATAGAGGATTCAATTTCTGTTTTTAAATTATTGTTTTTCGTATATGTCTTTAAATCATTTACAAGAGAAAATATATATTGTAACTGTATTTTATGATTACCTATGTCATTACATTTACCAGGGCTCTATTTCTTTCTTTTTAATTTGAGTTATTTTCAGGTATAACTCCCTTTCAACATGAAGAATTTTGTCTAATATTTCTCCTGAGGTAGGGTTTCTAAGAACAAAGAGCTAAAAAATTGTTAATCTAAGAATGTCTTTTTTTAGCCTTTATTTTTGAATGATAGTTTTACTGGACATTTAACTCTTGTTGGACAGACGTTTATTTCTTTTTCAGTAATTTGAATATGTTATCCTATAGCTCTCTGTCCTCCACTGTTTCTGATGAAAATTTAGTCATATTTTTCTTGTTGCTTTGAATTTTTTGTATTTGTCTTTGGCATCCAAGAGTGAAAAATGATGGGTCTATGTGTAATCTATTGTTATGTGTAGTTTCATGTCTTTTTAATAAAATGTTAAATTTTGGTGATTTTTTCCTTCAAATATACTTTCTGTCCCTTTCTATATCTTCATTTCTCTGGGAGTTTCAAAACACATATTTTAATAAGCTCTATGTTATTCCACTGGTATTTGAAACTTTTTAATTTTATTTTTAATTCTTTTTTCCTCATATTCTTAAGATCATCTTGACAAATCTGTCTTCAAGTTTGCTAGTTTCTTTTTCTGACAGTTCTAATCAGTTATTGAGCACCTATAGTGAAATTTTCATTTTTTATGGTATTTTTATATCTGGGATTTCCTTTTGCCTCTTAAATAATTTCTATATATTTATGGCTTTTCTCTGTTTAATGAGTCATTTTAATCATTATTTCTTAAAATTATTTTAACTGTTTCTCTATTTTTTTGGGAGTATTTAAAATATTGGCTGTTAAGAAGACTTCATTTTCTAAGTCCACCAACTGCTGCTTTCAGACACCATTTCTATGCACTGTGCTTTGTTTTGCTATTGGTGTTTATCTGTATATGTGTCACAATTTCCTGGATAGTTGCATGCCTCACATTTGTGGTTAGAAATGAATATTTCTATTGGAAATAGTGAAAACTCTGGATTTTAATTCCCTCCATGATTGTTTGTTGTTGCTATTTGTATGTTAGTTTAGTGGCTTGCACAGACTAACTCTGTGTAGTTCTGATTTCTTTACTATGTGGAACCACATATGTTCCTGTCCAGTATTTTTTTTAAGTCTTACTAATTATTATCCTTGGATCAGCATATGATACTGACAGCCAGTGATTTGCCAGATGTGCTTAAACACCTTGAAGCCAGTAAGACTTCTACTCTGTGATGAATTTATATATAACTTGGAGAAAGTATTCATTGTACACTCTCCTGAATTTTATTTTCCACATTCAAAGTTACATTCAGTCACGGACAAGTGACTGGCACTCTTCTTCGTACCTCCTGAATGTATATGTAATCTTGTGTATATGCAGAATTTCTCAGACACTAAGGGTGAGAAGGAACTTATCAATGCAGTATTTAACTTTCTTATTCCCCAGAACAAAACTGCCCATTAAATTTCTCTCTGGCCTCTTCTAAACCTCACAGAGACTTTAGACTAGCTGTAATATGGGTCTTTCCTGATTATTTACCACTAAGACTCCTAATATTTTCCACAATGCCCTTAGCCATGTTATTCCCCATATTCTGCTAAAAATAAAGTGTGCCTCCTCCAACAGTGATAAAAGAAATGCCAGTCTTTATGGCCACTACTGGGATAGATCTTCTTCTCCATGGAGCTGAGTAGGGTATGGGAGTGTAGTCAAAGTAAAATGCAACTGAACCCTGCTGTTCTTATTGAAAGACATTATTTTAATAAGTAAACTTTTCACAATATTTTAGTCAATTTCCAGAGTTTTTGCATTATAATTAACAATTTTGTTCTGTTTTATCATTTCTGAATTGCTCATCCAGCCATTCCAGAAGTCTTTGCAATTCATTTTTTATAAATATGCACAAGTTTTTCTTTGTCAAAATTGTGGTACATTGGATTCTGTACCCCAGGAAAAAAGACATGTTCTTAATTTTAGTCATATTCCCAAGATGTGAACTCATTTGTAATTAGTACTTTTTGAAGATACTATTTTTAGTTAATGTGTGGCCAACTGAACCAGGATAGATTTTTTTCTATTACTGTAGGCCTTATAAGGAAAAAGCCTGGGGATAATCCAGAGGTCAATGGAACCCAGAAATGAAAAATGAAGACAACCCCACATGATACCAGACAGAGACAGACACAAGCCAAGGAGCTCAAGGATTGCCATCATAGGTGCAAAGTTACAAATCTGGGGAGAAAGCATTTCCTAATGCCTTGATTTAGTACTTCTCCAGACCTTGAAACCATTACCCAACTCCCATTGTTTAAACTAATCCTTTGAGTGTCATAGCATCCAGGAAACTAAGATTGAAAGTATTGTATCTTTAACATATAGTGCTGAGCAATTGGACATCGATATGGAAAAATTTAACCCAAACCTAAAATTCATGCTTTATGAAAAAATTAACTCAAAATGGATTATAGATCTAAATATGCAATGTGAAACTGTAAACATTTAGAAGAGAACATAGGAGAAATCTTTGTAAACTGGGGTTAAATAATGAGTTCTTTGATATGCTATTAAAACACAATCCTGATATGCTATTAAAACACAATCCACAAAAGAAGATATTGATTAGCTGGATTTATCAAAATGAAAATATTTGCTCTGAAAAAGACATTGTTAAGAGAATGCAAATTCAAGATACAGACTAGCTGAAATATTTTCATATCACATATACAACAAAGTAAATATTTAGAGAAAATATAAAAATCTTCCAAAATTCAGCAAGAGGACAAGAAACAACCTAATTAACAAAAGGACAAAAATCTTGAATGAATTCTTCACGAAATTTGCTGAACAAAAGGCAAATAATCACATGATAAATTGTTCACCATCAGTAGCCATTATTAAAATGAATATTAAAAACAAAATTAAATGGTGCTTAAAAAATGAAATGGTGTTTTAATGGCTAAAATGTTTAAAAATCACAGAATAAAGGAAATCAGAATTGGTGAAAGCTGATAGAATCACTTCATGGTGATAGCTTTGAATGCATGATCATGGCATAGATGACCATTTATTACATATTTGTCCATCTATATATGCATTCATCTTTACACATCCATGAATTTATTATTAATTCCTATAAACTCTAAATATTTTCCTTTATTGTTTTTTGAGATTGCACATGTATATGGTGGAGGTAGTAGGTTATGGAAACAATTCTATTGTTTTATAATCTTTAAAATGGGAGGGAACACAAGTAACCTGATGTAGATACTTGACTCTAAGCTGGATGCAGTAAATCCTTGGAGTTTATACATTTGAGCATTCAGGCATGTTCTGTGCAGGAAAAGAATTGTACAAATGCATAGTTAGATAGCCAGAAAGGCACTAATATTAGAAAAACATTAGTTTCCACTGGTATTCATTATTATCTTATTTAGTGATAGAGAAAGTCTTAGCTGATCATATGGTAGATAAAGTTTATATTCTCTAGACTCTACTCCAGCTTGGTGTAGTTTTGTGACTAAATTTAGATGTTAGGGCGAGACTTGAAATTCTGTATGTTGTTTCCAATTTGTACAACTCAAAAAGAATGAGTGAGTGAAAGAATCATATTGAGGATGACATCACCATTCCAAAAAATATTGACTTCTTTCTAGAGAACTTTTCATGGCAGAGAAACTTCTACCTAACTTAAGAAACATTATTTATACATCTTTCATAGAACAGCTTAGTTTAAATCCTATGTATTAATAAATTACTGATATTCACCATGCTTATATTTCTCAATAATCACAAAAAATAAATTATTCTCACAATAGATGTTCTTTATTTAACATCTATTTGATATGTTTTAGATAACAAGCTAAGAATTCTGTAAAAATAATCATAATATATGCAATACATCTAAGAGCTTAAAAAGTTTAAGTGACTTTTTAAATTTGTATGAAATAGGGGGAAATATAAAAACAAAATAAATGTCTATGGCTAAGAGATTTCAAATAGTCCATTGTTTTGCAGGTCTCAACCAGCTATCACACACCGTCACAGTATGCAAAGTAACAATGTTCCTGAAACTCCTAAGGACATCAGGACACCATAAACAAAGCACTAGAAAAACAAGTCAGCTATCTAACAACTTGATTGCCCCAAATATCCACCAACAGAAACAACTTGTGTAATATTTTCCTTTAAAAACCCTTGCCTAGAAATGTCAAGTTGGGACACAATGTGGGTTGCTAACGAGTATGTGCTCCCTGTATTGCAAATTTAAGACCCCCCAAAATGCCTTTATTGCATTGCAGCTTAGTTTATTATTTCTCAATAGACAAATCCCTTGGTTTCTGTTTCTCCCCATCCCTCTGGTTTCAACAATAGAAATCATCTCTAACAGAAATGAAAAAAGAAAAATGATATAGGCACTTCATTGAAACAAAGGAGAAGCTGAAGAAGCAGACTATGCAACGACAACACGAAGTTGTTAATTTCTGCCCAGAATGTCTAATAGATTAAGTGAATTTCAACTTCCTTTACTGTTTTTATTAACACACTAGTTTTAAGATTCAAATTCTTAGGGAAGGATTTCCAACTGACTCAGTCTTGAACAATTATGCACACATTGACTCAGGAAAATCCTTCATATAAAATCCTACCACAAGTTTCCACATTTGGATTTTATTATCAATAGAATGTAGTAAGATCTGAACAGGGAACTATACTGATAAAGTTAGTGTGGAAGTGGGCAGAACTTCCATAAAATGCCAATGATCTTTCTGCTTTTAGAGGAAACACATATGGTAGCCTGTGAGTTCCCACATTGTCTGAAAAAGGAAGTGTTTAGCATTATAATAAGGGTATTAAATGAATCAACTAATGAAATCAACATAGCCTATTTTATATGGAAATTTAAAAATTGCTTTAATTCATAATTGTTTATCCTTAATTGACTAAAAATGTTGTGACTCCACCATCCTCATATTAGACAAATATATCCCTATGTTTTAAAATGGGCATATTTCCTTTCCCAATGTCTTTCCCAATGTCATCTGCAACTGTAGTGCCATCATTTCTGTATTTTTACAAATATTTGACACTTAGAAATTCAGCTGACCATATACTAAAGGGTAGGGATTTGAACACATGGCTTTTAAGTCTTCCACTGATCACACTCTGCTAAAACATAGCTCTAATTTGCCAGGCTTTATGAGATGTATCTGGAACAATATATCATAAATATATTTTTCAATATGTGACTGAATTTCTATTGCTGAGAGTCACATGAAACACGTTTGAAATTAACAGCAAGAGTTATAGAAAGACTGACAAAATACATTAGGAGTATGGTCAAATATGTTTTTGATTGTTCCAAACTCCTTGAGTGACAGGAAGAATGGTTTAGTTTAGTTCAATTAGAAATGGACATGGGGGGCACAGATGTGGCTCAAATGATTGGGCATCTGTCTCCCATATTGAGGGACCTGGGTTCGATCCCCAGGACCTTCCAGGAAAAATAAAGAAAAATATAGAAGGTGTGCAGGCCGACAGGCCCCATGCATGCGTGAGCTCCACAGGCCCTGCACCTCGGTGCACCACCAAGCCCCATGCGCGGGTGCACCGTCAGGCCCTGCTGAACCACGCAGCAAGATGATGACATAACAGGAGAGTGACACAATGGAGAGTCAAGACAAGATGCACCAAAAAACCAGGAACTAAGGTGGAATACGTGGTAGGATGTCTCTCTCTCCCAAATCAGAGGTTTCCAGGATCGAATGCCAGTGAAGACAGGAGGAGAATGATGAGAAGAGAAGAGAAGAAACAGACACAGAGAATTGCCCAGTGAAAGGATGCAAAAGCAAGGGGGAGGGGGTAAAATGGATAAAAGTAAGTAAATAAATAAATAAATCTTAAAAGAAAAAAAAAGAAGGAAATGAACATGAGAATGGAGCTGATCCCCAGGGCAGAGAATCTTTCTTGCTTAAAGAGTACTATATGTTCTTACAGCAGAAAATATCTTAGAAGATAACATGTTTCAATAAAGATTTTATAGAATTAAAATTTCTTTCCAAATTTTATCTCTGCTTTTTATCTCAATCAATAAAGGTAAGCATGAAATTTCCCACAATACAAACAGGTAAGCTTGAACTATTTCTGTCCAATATCAAATTTATTTTTGCATGTATCTGTACTTTTTTAAGCATCAGCAAGAAACATTTAATTCCAGAAAATGAAAAAACTATTCTTGATTTTAAAATTTTCAAATATTGTTTCATATAGCCTTTGTAATTTTCTGACTTTCCTGATTGTAAAATTGAATGAATATAAAACACAGAGCACTTTGTAATATAATGGGCCAATATATCAAAGATTAGTACTATTATCATCATCATAAGTGCTAACATTTACCCAGTTATTATATGTGTTAACAACTGATTTAAACATTTTACATGTATTAAATTTGTGATATCTCATTAAAATCAAATGATAACTAAATAATGAGTATGATACTGTTGTGCATTATTGAATTGAGTATACATATATATAATACAGATATAAAGAAAGTTCTTGTATGATAAGAGTTAAGTCTAATGATAAACAAATTTGAAAATATGAGGGATTTATTGACCTGTTTTCATTTTTTTTTCCTTTATTTTTAAAGAAGTTTTAGATTATATGAAAGTTACATAGAAAATATAGGGAATTCCAATATACCCAACTCCCTCCCTCTCCCACACTTTCCCACATCCCACATTAACAACATCTTTCAGTAGTATGGTACATTTGTTACAACTGATGAACACATATTGAAGCATTTCTACTAACCATGTCTAGAATTTACATTATAGTTTACACTTTGCACCACACAATATTATAAGTTTTTTTAATTTTTTTATATTTTAAAAGATACTTAGATTACATAAATTTTACACAAAAATTACATGGATTCCCATGTTCCCCTCATCCCAAACCTCCCATAACATCCCACATAAACATCTTTCATTAGTGTGGCACATGACCTGCAATGGATATATACATCCTGGGGCTTTGCCACTAAGCACGGACCATAGTTCACATTGTAGACCCTACTCTTTCCCACGCAGTTCTGCATGTTATATGCTAATGTAAATGGCCTATATCTGTCATTGTAATGTCACTCAGGATAATTTCAAAGTCCTGAGAAAGCCCCTGTATTACAACTGCTTTTCCCTTCCCAGCACCGAAAGCGTCTAGTCACCACTGGCTCCACCTCGCTGTTGTAATTCCTTCCATTGCTTGAATCACAATATGTCAACAACAGAATACCATTAAGTCCACTCTAGTCCATAGCTCTTCCCCAAATCCTGAGGAGTTTGGGACGGTGATGTCCACTCCATCTCCAAGTGAGAGGGGGCTTACATCCCATGGATATGGTGGATGGGATTATCCTGCCTACAGCTGCAGGCTCTCTCCATTCCCTGGGATGGCCGGTGTCCATCATCGTTTCCTCACCAGGTGACTTGGGTGAGTCCATTGAGCTGTAGAGTAGTAGTAGCAGCTCCACCGAGATTCCAGGCACAGCTGGCACATGGGCAGGCCAGAGGCTCCAGTCTCTGGAGTATACCTACAAACTCCAGCATCACCTATAGGTTTGAATAGAAGGGACTGATGGACCATGTGCAGGGAGGACTTATTAGAGTACAACTCTGTCACTCTCAAGAGCAAAGATTCCAAAGTAGAGCCCAGAGATAAGGCATCAATCTCTGGAGCTATCTCCCCTTATATAGGACCTGGGTTTCCCCAGAGCCCACAAGAGCCCCTCTGTGTGGTGTGATATCCACTTTGGTGTTCTATGAGATCCTACTGAGGTGTGCGTAAGCGTTACATCGGGGATGACCTCCCAACTCTCTTTGAAGTCTCTTAGCCAAATGAACTCATTTGTCTTTTTCCCCCCTTTTATTCAAGGTCTTTTTCCTGTCGTGTTGCCAGTTGACACTTGGTATTAATCTCTCATTGCCAGGGAGGCTCATCCCCGGGATTCATATCCCAGGCTCGGGGGAAGGTAATACATTCATAAGCTGAGTTTGGCTTAGAGAGAGGCCACATTTGAGCAATAAGGAGGCTCTCAGGTGGCAACCTTTATGCACCCCATAACAGTAGTCTAAGTATCAATTACAATAGCAAAGACTCATAAGGCTAGTCATCAATAACAAGAATCCATCAGTGGACCATCCTCCTTTGCCAGACACGGACCTGTACTAGGGGGACTGTTGCTGCTCCCTTGGAGAATGTGGCAGAGCTCTCCAGGGTGGGAATTCATTATTCCCTCATTTATTCAGTGATTGTCTACCCACCATGAGCATGCCCCATCCCTTGATCATTTGAACAATTTTATATATCTTTCCTGTATAGTCAGGTGAACTTCCTCCCATGAAAGCCCCATCCCAGACACACCCAACCAATGATCCAGTGCTGCTCCTGTTGTAACCCTTCTGTGATCTAAACCTTCCTTGAAGATGAAGCTCACATAATAGCCAAATACAATTAATAGGAAAATGAAATAATAATGATAAGCTTAAATGTAAGAGATAAAATACATGGAAACTCACAAAAAAAACCTAAAAATAAAATAAAGTTAAAAGATTGAGATATTCAAAAAATGGGAAAAAACAAAAAAAAAAGTTTTTTTAATTAAAAAATTTATTATTGTTAATTTTTACTTTTATCACTGCATTATTGAGTGTCCAGCCTGTACCATGGCACTTTCCCCTCTCACTCCACAGTGTCTTGCAAATTTTCATTTAATTTTCAAAGAAGTTTTAGGTCACAGCAAAGTCACACACAGAATACTAGACACTCTCATATACCCAAACTCCTCCCCTTTTCTCACCCCATATTAAAACCATTTTTTTTTTGGATGGCAGCATTGTTATAACTGTTATACAGATAGTGAAACATAGCTACTAAACATTGCCAATTGTTTACAGTATAGTTTACAATTTAAATGGTACATTTTAATAATTTTTGATGATATTTACCATGTCCTCTGTCCATTACTGTAAGGTAATGAAAAACATTTCCCCTGAGCACTAAATACCACCTGTTTGATCTTTTCTGATCCTTCCTCCCCATCCCCCTGGGTCACATGACTCTCCCCTGTCTTGACTCATTGGATGACAAGATTCATAGTTACATGCAGCAAGAGGTCTTGACATGCTGAATATCCTCCCCTATTATGATCCACCCTTGCTCCTAAGTGACACCCATCTGTCTGTTTCTGGGTGAATCAGTCCTCCCAAAGATGGGGGTCCATCTCCTTCCCACCCACCGTGTGGGTCTCCATTCCCCGACACAACACATTATGACAGGGTGAAGACTCAAAAAATCCCCAGAAGCCTACTCCAGATACACCCCATCCTGAATGCCCCCCCAACCAACACCCTAAACCAGTGACACTACCTTGTCATATTGCCATAAAAGGATTCCCACTACTGCACTTTCAACATCATACCCACAAATCCCATGTTCACCTAGTCCCCCTCCCATCTCTCCCCCCAGTATCATGGGTATTCTAACCTGACCTTCCTAATCTACCCACTTGTCAACCCTGCACCACCAAACCCAGTAATTTCACTACCTGCTTGTTCTATCCTTCAATACGCAACTGTACGCTATCACTTTACCATAGATTATGTCCATATGGGTGATGGCTCACAACCTACTCTTCTCTTTCTCTCCCTTGTTGAACTATCTTTCAGACAATGGTTCTCAGAGACTACTCACTTTCCTCAATTCAAATCAGTGATGTCATGTACTGTACATCCTTCAATGCCTGGCTTGCTTCACTCAACATAAGGTCTTCAAG